>AWOL01S0022419.1:8859-32276 GCA_000715115.1 Nicotiana otophora
AAAAGCGAAATAGTAAGTCACAATATTGGCACTAGCTATCTTAGACAAAACCCCTAAATGGATAGTCCCACAATAGTACGAAGTAAGGCACGACTCAACTACCTCCTAACCTACAACCCTAATACTCGACCTCCACATCTTCCTATCAAGTGTCATGTCCTCAGAAATCTGGAGCTTCGCCATATCCTGCCTGATCACCTCTCCCCAATACTTCTTAGGCCGCCCTCTACCTCTTCTCGTGCCTTCCACCCCAATAATTCTTTTACACTTAGTGGGATTAAATTATTAGGAGCTAGAACTACAGGAGATTAGACAAGCTTTAGGATAGTTACTTAAAGACAAACAGACACATAATCTGTCACAACCCCAAATTGTCACCTTAGTATGACGTGATGGCACATAGTCTCTAATACTAAGTAAGCCTATCATTCATTAATATCTTAGCTAAAATAACAAAACTGAGATAATAAAATATACCGATAAAACTCATAATAACTCCAAAATGGAACATGAACAACATAATCCCCAAAACCGGTGGAACTGAGTTATAAGATCTAACAGAAGCTCTAAAATCTCTAATTCAACATTGTTTGATAAAAGGATAAACAATGATGAGAAGATAGTAGAAGGTGACTCTGAGGCCTCCGAACGCCGAGCAAGTATACCTTGAAGTCTCCAAAAATAGTTAAATGATCACTAGCATCTAGCACGGGAAAATGTACTTAGATCTGCACCAAAATGTGCATAAGCGTAGTATGAGTACACCACAACGGTACCCAGTAAGTATCAAGCGTAACCTCGGTAGAGTAGTGACGAGACCATGTCTGGACACCTACTAGGACAAGATAAACTGAATAGAGTATAATAAAGACCAGTAATGGAGAATGAGGAAATGAATGATAGGAAAGCAGTACAATAGTGTAGGCTAATATTAGAATTTAAGGCATGAAAGGCAATGAGAAGTGAACACACGATAAAAACAGCAAGTAATCAATTACGGATAAATAAAAGTAAGACAATGAAGAAAACAATAGGAACTGTTTTACCAACAAGCCTTTTTAATATGGAATGTACAAGAATCCACTCGAGGTACCACGCCTCATATTCACATTTTATAATTTCAATCATAATCTTTCCTTATATCTCCGTGTGAGCCTCACATTTAGATATTTTTAAAAATATTTTCTCGAAATATCTAAACGCGCTCTAGCCCCTTATGTCGCCATATGGCTTCAAGTAATTCCCCTTACTAGCAACATGTATATGAATTCTACCTTATGTCGCCACATGCACATCAACCCCTATCCTTATACTACCGTAACGACTCGCACCACATATGACCATATGTGTCAAGACCCCAAAATCCCACCTAATAAAGTCATTATGGAACCTAGTCTCTAAGACTAGGTAAACCTAACATTCATAAGTAACTTAACAAAATTAGCAACTAAGGTAAAGATGATCCTATAAAACCCATAATAACTTCCAAAATAAAACATTTGTAACAAAATTCCCAAAGACCGGTGAAACAAGGTCATAAGCTCTATAGAAATAATCTAAAAAACTCTAATACAATAATGTCTGAGTAGAAGATAAATAGTAGTAAAGTAATGACTGAAGGTGACTCTGAGGCCTGCAAACGCCAAGCAGGTATACCTTGAAGTCTCCGAAATGTATAGCCAAATCACTGATGACTAGCCTAAGATTAAGTACATGGATCTGCACAAAACTATGCAGAAGCGTAGTATGAGTACACCACAATGGTATCCAGTAAGTATCAAGAATAACCTCGGTAGAGTAGTGATGATACCAAGTTAAGAAACCTACTAGGATAAGAGAAACTGAACAAGGTATGGCATAAACAAATAATGCAAGACGAAGAGATAAATGGCTATGTAAAGCAGTTCAATAATGTAAGCTAACACGTAATTTAAAACAATAAAGGCAACAAGGAGTGAACACATGATAAGAACACCAAGAAATCAATACAGAATAAATACAAGTAAGGCAAATAAAGAGATAACAAAATTGTTCAACCAACAAGCCTCTTTAACATAGAATGTATAACAAGAATCACAACCGAGGTACCACCTTGTATCCACATTTCAATTCAAAGTCACAATTTTTCCTTATATTGCCGTGTGATCCTTGCATAAAGATATTTTTGATAATAATTTATCCTGAAATAGCTACACGCACTTTAGCCCCCTTATGTCGCCGTGTGGCTTCAAGTAATTCCCTTACTAGCAACAGGCACATAAATTCCCCACCTTATGCCGACGTGTGCACATTACCCCCTATCCTGATACTTCCGCATGCACATCAATATAATAACTCGCACCACAAGTGCCTATATGCCACAACTTGCCAAAAATCAACAATACCAAAGTTACCACAACGTATAGCCCACGGCTCAATCACAATGTGAACAAGAATCTCCATAATAACAAAATGAATGAGGATTACTCAACAAGGAAGGATATCTTAAGAACTAACAACTTCAAATAAGAATAACTCAAAAAAAAGAAGGTAACACGACAATAAAAGAGTTAACAAAGGCAATTAGGGTATACAAGAGCATGTTTGATAATAAGGGATAGAGCATTTGATAACAACATTAGCTAAGCATGTAAAGAGCAATTTAACAATGAATGATATAACATTATATTACAATTTCTAATTAAATGCATTAAACAATCTAAGAGTCTAAACCAGTCAAAATACCACATATAAGATTGTGCACGCACTCATCACATTATGTACCCGTCTTTCATAGAATTCAAACAACACAAATCAACCCAAGTTTTAAGGAGTAGTTCCCCCAGACAAAGTTATACAAGATACTTACCTTAAACAAGCTAAATCAACCCACTAGTACGCCTCTTCCACGAAAATCAAACTCTGAACGGCTCAAATCTAGGCAAAATAATTTAATACCATAAATACAAACCATAGGAAATGATTCTAGATAATAAAGTTATAATCTTTAAAGAAAATCAAAAAGTCAACTCAAACAGTCGACCCTAGGTCCGCACCTCGAAAGCCGACCAAACTTACAAAATCCAAACACCCATTCTGATATGAGTCCAACCATACAAAGGTTATCCAATCCCGACCTCAAATCGATCTTCAAATTAGCAATTTACAGCTTAGGAAAGTTTTCACAAAATTCCCAATTTCTCCAACTAAAAACCCTAATTTAATGATAAAAATAGTGATGTAATCAAGAATAATAAGCAAATCCGAGTCAAAAACACTTACCCCGATCTAATCCTTGAAAATCAATCCAAAATCACCCAAAATTGAGCTCTCTAACTCAAAATGTGGAAAATGAAATAAACCCTCGATTTCACCCTTTTTCTACCCAGCCTTTTCGCACATGCGGCCTCTCTGTCACATCTGCGGAAAAACCGTCGCAGATGCGGCTTCCACTTAATCCCAGAAAAACTCGCTTCTGCGGACATATATGCGCACATGTGCGTCAACTTTTGCGGAGAATCCACTGCACCTACGGAGAATCCACCGCACCTGTGGAGAATCCACCGCACCTGCGTTCCGTCGCAAAAGTACTGATTGCGCTTCTGCGGAGTTTTCCCCGCATCTTCAGTTACGTATTTGCGAGCCAAATATTGCTCCTATGGAGCAAGTCCCCAAGCGCAAACTTGCTTATGTGGCCAAAAAGCCACTTTTGTGGCCCAATTGTGTTGGTGCGAATGCACCGGATTTCAGCAGCCATCAAAATCCGACAAGTCCAATATAAATTTCGGATCCGATCCGAATCCCACCCGGGGACCCGTGACCCCGTGACCCCGTGATTCCGTCCTAATATACCATCAAGTCCCAAAATACTACACAAACCTACTCNCGTTCCGTCGCAAAAGTACTGATTGCGCTTCTGCGGAGTTTTCCCCGCATCTTCAGTTACGTATTTGCGAGCCAAATGTTGCTCCTATGGAGCAAGTCCCCAAGCGCAAACTTGCTTATGTGGCCAAAAAGCCACTTTTGTGGCCCAATTGTGTTGGTGCGAATGCACCGGATTTCAGCAGCCATCAAAATCCGACAAGTCCAATATAAATTTCGGATCCGATCCGAATCACACCCGGGGACCCGTGACCCCGTGATTCCGTCCTAATATACCATCAAGTCCCAAAATACTACACAAACCTACTCTAGGCCTTACTCACATCAAACNGATAAATTCCCCACCTTATGCCGACGTGTGCACATTACCCCCTATCCTGATACTTCCGCATGCACATCAATGTAATAACTCGCACCACAAGTGCCTATATGCCACAACTTGCCAAAAATCAACAATACCAAAGTTACCACAACGTATAGCCCACGGCTCAATCACAATGTGAACAAGAATCTCCATAATAACAAAATGAATGAGGATTACTCAACAAGGAAGGATATCTTAAGAACTAACAACTTCAAATAAGAATAACTCAAAAAAAAGAAGGTAACACGACAATAAAAGAGTTAACAAAGGCAATTAGGGTATACAAGAGCATGTTTGATAATAAGGGATAGAGCATTTGATAACAACATTAGCTAAGCATGTAAAGAGCAATTTAACAATGAATGATATAACATTATATTACAATTTCTAATTAAATGCATTAAACAATCTAAGAGTCTAAACCAGTCAAAATACCACATATAAGATTGTGCACGCACTCATCACATTATGTACCCGTCTTTCATAGAATTCAAACAACACAAATCAACCCAAGTTTTAAGGAGTAGTTCCCCCAGACAAAGTTATACANCTAGGCCTTACTCACATCAAACAACATCAAATCTATGAATCGCATCCAAGTTCAAGCTTATTAAATCAATAAACATTCAACTTCGAAAACTAATGCCGAATCATATCAAATGAACTCCGAATGAGATCAAATTTTGTATGCAAGTCCCAAATTACATAATGGGCCTATACCAACTCGCGGAATCACAATCAGAGTCTGATATCAATAAATTCAACCCTCATGACCAACCTATTAACATTCCAAATGACTATCCGAACCTATTAAAATTCCAAACCTTCAACTTTTCAACTTTTTCCAAAAATCCTCAAACCAACCTACGGACCTTCAAATGAATATCCGAACATACGCCTAAGTCAACTTAAACTTCCAACTTTAGGTCTAAGTATTCCAATTTACTCTTAAACTCACCCGAAATAAAATCAACCACCCCGGCAAGTCACATAACCACAATTGATCATAGAGGAGGATATAAATAGGGTAACAGGGCTAAAATACTCAAAATGACCGGCCGGGTCGTTACTATATGCCACAACTTACCAAAATCAATAATACCAATGTTACACACAATTTATAGCCCACGACTTAACCACAATGTGTACAAGAAACTTAATAATGACAAAATTAATTGAGAAATACTCAACAAGTAAAGATATCTCTACAATTAACAACTTCAACCTCAATGCGATAATGGCTAACGCAACTTCAACATCAATAACTCAACAAGAAGATATTCCACAAAATAACAACTTCAAGTAAGAGTAATTCAACGATAAAGTGTAACAAGACAACAAGAGATATAGCAACTTCAACTAAAGCATGTAAGAGAAACTACAAAAATAAAGGATAGACCAAATGCTAACAACATTAATTAGAGCATGCGAGAGGAAATTTAACAATGGAGGATGTAAGAACTTGTAACAAATTCAATGGAATGCATGGAAGAAGTCTAAAACGGAAACAATACCACATATAACCCGTGTACACACTCGCCACCTCGTGTACACGTCTTCCACATATTACAATTAACACAAACAACCCAAATCCTAAGGGGTAGTTTTTCCCACTCAAAGTTAGGCAAGATACTTACCTCAATTAGGCCAAATCAACCCTCGAAAATAGTTTTTCCCCTAAAACTCACCTCCACACGGCTCAAATCTAACCAAAAATAACCTAATATCATTAAACAATGCAAGGGAAAGCAATTACGATAGATAAAGCTATGATCTTCACACAATTTTTCAAAAGTCAACAAAAGTCAACCCCGGTCTTGCGCGGTCAAAAACCGGTTGCAAGGGTAGATTCTGACTCCCTATAACCCGACGAGTCCACATGCGTGTTTAGTTTGGAAATTCGAGTCCAAACCGACGCTCAAACCCCAATGTCTCATTTTTCAAAACTTTGACCTAAATCCCCCAAAATTCCTCTTTGATTCTCATAAATATGATGTTAAATATATGATATAATCATGAAATATAGTTGGAAATTGATTAGAATTACTTACCCAATGATTGTAGATGAAAATTCCTTCTCCAAGTCGCCTCCTACCGAGTCTAGGGTTCTAAAATATGAGAAAATGAGACGAAATCCTAAATTTTTACCCTTTTGATCAGTTGTAGATGCCGCCATTGCGACACTGGGTTTGCAATTGTGAACCCTCTCAATTGCAAAGCAAATCTCGAAAATAAGGCTACTGAAAACCTAAGGGGAACGTCGCAAATGCAACAATGGGTTCGTAATTGCGAACCCTGACCCTATCGCAACTGCGACAAAAGATATCGCAAATGTGATCCTACCTGGACTAGCCTATCTTCACAAGTGCGAGTGAGGCATCAAAATTGCAATACCTGACGCTCACATGTTCACTTCACAATTGCAAGGGTGGTGCTCGCAATTGCAACATCAGAGACACCAGCACACCAGCAACCTGTTTTTCAGTCCAAACCTTTCCGAAATACGTCCGAAACTCATCCGAGCCCTTTGGGATCCAAACCAAACTTCCATACAAGTTTTAAAATATCATACAAACTCGCTCACACAATCAAAATATAAAAATAACATCTACAACTATGAATTGGACATCAAAACGCATGTATTTCAAAGGAAAGTTCAAGAACCTCTAGAATTGCACCCAAGCGTCTGAATCATATCAAATCAACTCCAAATGACACAAGCTTTTGCAGACAAGTTCCAAATAGCACAAAGGACCTATTCCAAGTCCCAAAATGAATTCCGAACCCGATAGCCAAAATTCAACCTACGGTCAAACTTGGAAAATCTTCTAAACCTCAAATTGCCAACTTTCGGTAAAACAAGTCAAATCAACCTATGGACCTCCGAATTCGATTCGGGGCATACGCCCAAGTCCAAAATCACGACAAAAACCTATCTGAGCCATCAAAATACTATTCCAGGGTCATTTTCACAAAAGTAAAACTTTGGTCAACATTTCTAACTTAAGCATCTAAGCCAAGAACCAAAGGATCCAAATCAACTAAAAATCATCATGGAATGAAACAAACCAAACCCGTAAGTCATAAAAACACAAATACACATGTGTGAAGCATCAATAGGGGAAACACGGTGCAAATACACAAAACAACAGGTTGGGCAGGTACATTCTCCCCTTCTTACAACAAACATTCGTCCTCGAACATGCATAGAGACATACCTGAAGTGATGAAAAGGTCAGGATAGAGACTCTGCATATCGTGCTCTGTCTCCCAGGTCGCCTCCTCAACCGGATGACCCCTCCATTGAACCTTCACTAAAGCAATGTTCTTTGATCTCAACTTCCAGACATGTTTGTCTAACATAGCCACCGACTCCTTAACATAAGTCAAATTTTTGTCCAATTGGGCTGAGCTGAAAAATACATCTGACAGATCACCATAGTACTTTCGGAGCATGGAAACATGGAACACAGGGGGGGCCGCTAATAGGTTGGGTAGCAATGCAAGCTTGTAGACCACCTCACCAACTCTCTCAAAGATTTAAAAAGGACCAATATACCTAGGGCTCAACTTGCCATTCTTCCAGAACCTCATTACACCCTTCATGGGTGAAACCCAAAGCAAAACCCTTTCTCTTGCCATAAATACTACATCACGAGCCCTCTGATCAGCATAACTCTTATGTCTAGACTATGTTGTACGAAGCCAATCCTAAATCATCTTGACTTTCTCAAAGGCATCCCGAACCAAATCATTGCCTAACAACCTGGCCTCAACCAACTCAAACTAACCAACTGGGGAACAACACCGTCTCCTATATAGGGCCTCATAAAGATCCATCTGAATACTCGATTAGTAGCTGTTGATGTGGGCGGATGCGGCACATGGTAGGAACTGATCCCATGAACCCTTGAAATCCATAACACATGCACGTAGCATATCTTCCAAGATCTGAATGGTGTGCTCGGACTGCATGGCTCTCCAGAAATACAATGTGAACTGCGTGCATCAATCGAAGATAATGGACACCGGCACACCATGGAGACGAACAATCTTGCGAATATAGATCTGAGCAGCTGCTTTGAAGAATATGTGATCACCAACGGAATGAAATGTGCTGACTTAGTCAGCCTATCCACAATCACCCACATTGCGTCAAATTTCTTAAAAGTCTGTGGGAGCCCAACAACGAAATCAATGGTAATACGCTCCCATTTCTACTTAGGAATCTCAAGTCTCTGAAGCAAACCGCTCGGCCTCTGATGCTCGTACTTCACCTGCTGACACTTCAAGCACCGAGCCACATACGCCACTATATCTTCCTTCATTCTTCTCCACTAATAATGCTGCCTCAAATCTTGACACATCTTAGCGGCATTCGGATGAATGGAATACCGCAAACTATGGGCCTCCTCAAGAATCAACTCATACAACCCACCTATATTGGGCACACATATCCGGACCTGCATCCACATGGGGCCCTGCATCCACAACACCCCATCATCTCCAATAGAAACCTCCTTGGCATCAACGTGCTACACCGAGTACTTAAGGACAAGCAAATAGGGGTCGTCATACTGACTCACTCTGACGGACTCATATAAAGAAGATGTAGAAACCATGCAAGTGAGAACCCTGCTGGGCTCTGAAACATCCAGTCACACAAACTGATTGGCAAAAGCCTGAACATCCATGGCTAGTGGCCTCTCTGTTGCCGGTAAGTATGCAAAACTACCCATACCCTCTGCTTTTATACTCAAGGCATCGGCCACAACATTGGCTTTTCTGAGACGATACACAATAGTGACATCATAGTCCTTCAGCAACTCTAACCATCTCTGCTGTCGCCAATTATGATCCTTCTGCTTGAACAGATGCTGGAAACTCTAGTGGTCAGTATAGACCTCACATGGGACACCGTACAGATAGTTCCTTCACATCTTTAATCCATGTACAATAGCTGCCAACTCCAAGTCATGAACCAGGTAATTATTCTCATGAACCTTCAATTTGTTGAGACGCATAGGCAATAATCCTACACCGAAAATACAAAGAATCTCTCGCAAATGTGAAGACCCTCCCTTCTCTGCTATCATCGCAATTGCGATGAATAGTTCGCAGTTGCGAACAATGGACCTTCGCAATTGCGTCAAAAGAGATTGCAAATACGAAGTATCTCATTGCCAACATACTTCGCAATTGCAAACCTAGCGAGTTTGGCTCAACTTTGAAAATGCGAACTCAGACCTTACAATTGCGAGATCTGAGGCCTGCGCAAAAACCAGCAACTCTTTGATTCCATCCACACTCCGCTAAGCATCTGAAACTCATCCGAGCCCTTGGAGCTCCAAAGCAAACATTCACACAAGTATAAAAATATCATACAAACTAGCTCGCGTGATCAAAACACAAAAATAACATCTAAAACTACGGATTGATCTCTAAAACACATGATTTTCAAAGAGAATTTCAAAAACATCTAAAATTACAACTACACGTCCAATTCTATCAATTTAACTATGAATGACGCCAAATTTTGCAGACAAGTTCTAAATGCCATAATAGACCTATTCCAAGTCTCAAAATCAATTTTGGAGCTCAATAAAAACACAGTTCGGGGTTATTTTCACAAAAAAATAGTTAATGTTTGGTCAATAATTTTCAAATTAAAGCCAACCTGAAAGCCTCCCAATCGGATCGTTATAGTGGCTTCAAGTGATTCCCTTACTAGCAATACACGTATAAATCCCATCTTATCTCACCGCATGCCTATCAACCCATATCCTTATACCACCGCATCCGTATCAATATCACAATGCAATAATCAATTCGCATGACATGTGCCCATATGCCACAACACTTGCCAAAATCAACAATACCAATATTACCACAATGTAGAGCCCATGGCTCAATCACAATGTGTACACGAATCTAAATAACATCAAAATGAATGACGAATACTCAACACTTAACGACATCAACCTTAATGGGATAATGGCTTGCACAACTTCAATGTTAATAAGCCAACAAGAAGGTATTTCCACAAAATAACAACTTCAAGTAAGAATAATTTAATAATAAAGGAGTAACAAGACAATAAGAGAGGTAGTAACTTCAACTAAAGCATAGGAGAGAAATTACAACAACAAAGGGTAGAACAAATAATAATGACGTCAATTAGAGCATGCGAGAGGAAATTTGACAATGAAATATGTAACATGTTATAGCAAATTCAATTAAATGCATGGAAGAAGTCTAAAAGTATAAACCGGTCAAATTACCACATATAGTTCGGGTACACACTCGTCACCTTGTGTACACATCTTCCACATAGTACCATTAGCGCAAACAATCCAAATCCTATGGGGTAGTTCCCCCGCACAAACTTAGGCAAGATACTTACCTCAACTAGGCCAAATCAATCCTCGAATATAGATTTTCCCCTAAATTAACCTCCACACGACTCAAATCTAACCAAAAGTAACATAATAGGAACCAATGACAATAGATAAAGTTATGGTCTTTTCACATTTCTCAAACAGTCAACAAAAGTTAACCCGGGGCTCGCCCGGTCAAAATTCGCGTCCAATGATAGATTCTATCTACCCATGACCCCACGAGTCCATATATGTGATTAGTTTCAAAATCTGAGTCCAAACCGACTATCAAAACTGAGTTTCTTATTTTTCAAAAACTTGACGAAAATCCCCAATTTCTCTTTGATTCACAAAACATTGATGTTAAATCAAAGAGATAATCATGAAATATAGTTGGAAATTGATTAGAATCACTTACCCAATGTTTCTAGATGAAAATCCCCTCTCCAAGTCTCCTCCTACCGAGA
Source organism: Nicotiana otophora (assembly GCA_000715115.1). Lineage (NCBI taxonomy): Eukaryota > Viridiplantae > Streptophyta > Magnoliopsida > Solanales > Solanaceae > Nicotiana > Nicotiana otophora. Next base: position 19,929 of record AWOL01S0022419.1, read on the forward strand.
CTAGGGTTCTAAAGTATGATAAAATGATATGAAATCCCGACTTTCTAATCTTTTGTTCAGTTGCAGATGTCGCAATTGCGACACTAGTTTCGCAATTGCAACTATTGACAACCTTAGTGGGAAGTCACAAATGCGACATAGGCATTGAAATTGCGAAGCCTATTCCCTACGCAAAATACGACAATTATGTCGCAAATGCGAGCCTACCCTATTCCAGACCCTCTTTGCAATAGTGATCCAGATATCGCAATTGCAACACCTGTGCCCCTACTGTCACATTCGCAATTGCAAAAATTGGGCACCAACTACACCAATAGTTAAATTTCAATTCAATCCATTTTGAAACATGTCTGCAACTCATCCGAGCACTCGAGGCTCCAAGCCAAACATCCACACAAGTCTAAAAACATCATATGAATTCGCTCGCGCATTTAAAACACATAAATAACATCTAAAACTACGAATCAAACACCAAAACGCATAAGCTTCAAAGTAAATTTTCAAGAACTTCTAGAATTACAATTAAACGTCGGAATCCTATCAAACCAAATACAAATCACACAAAAGTTTGCAGAAAAGTTCTAAATAGCATAACAGACCTATTCCAAGTCCCAAAAACCAGTTTTTGGACCCGATAACCAAAAGTCATCATATGGTCAAACTTGGGAAATCTTCCAATCCTAAAATTTCCAACTTTCGGCAAAACATCACAAATCAACCTACAAACTTTTGAATTCGATTCCGGTCATACGCCTAAGTCTAAAATGATAATACAAATCTATTTGATCCATCAAAATACCGTTCCAGGTTAGTTTTTCACAAAAGTCAAACTTTAGTCCACTTTTCTAACTTAGGCTTCTAAACCAAAAACCAAAGGGTCCAAATCAACCCGAAACCTTCGCAAAACAAAACTAACCGACCCCGCAAGTCATAAAATCATAAATACACATATGTGAAGCATCAAAAGGGAAAACGGGGTGCAATTACACAAAACGTCCAGTCAGATTTGTTTCATGGTATCGGACTAGGCTTACGTGTTTGAGGATTATAGAAATTCTTCACGGCGAGCTTGCTCGCCTAGGCTCGGAATTTTTGGGTCGAACAATTTATTGAAGAGTAAAGGAAAATATTTTGCAGGGAAATGCATTTTCGCAGCCCATTATGCGACCGTAGAATCACTCTGCGGGCCACATAATGGCCGCAGAGTGAGGCAAGTATGGGATGGGATGGATTCCATTCTGCCATCGACTATGTGACCGAAGAACTATTTTGCGATTCATTATGTGACCGCAGAATAGGTTTGCGGGTCGCATAGTGACCGCAAACCCAGGCAGCTTTTTTCTAGTTCTTTGCACCAAATTGTGCGGCCAATATGCAGACCGCATATCCATTATGCGGTCGCATATGCGATTGCATGTCCTGTTCCGGAGCTTCATTTTTTGGATTTTTATAACCCTACCCTACTTTGTTAAATAGACGATTTGTACCATTTTAAGCTAAAACCTGATATTTTGAGAGTGAGAGAGTGCCCTAGAATGGGAGAGTGATCTTCAACAAATTTTCCTTCAATTCTTTCTCAAATCTTTGAAGATTAAAAAGGAAAACTATCTAGGTCTTTATCCTAGAGGCAAGATTCTATACCCTAACCCTCAATCTCGAATTTTATCTAGAATTGGGTAATTAGTAAAATGATTCTTGGGTATGGGAGTTGGTTATTTTGCATGCATGTGTTATCAAAGGGTATAGGAAAATTGTTGAGCTAAAAATGGTAAAGAATGAGTTGTGGGGTGATGGAATCTTCCGTAAAAGGACTTTGACAACTTAATACACACCTAGTGTTTGATAAAATGCTCAAATGAGCTAGAACCATGATCATCTTCCTAATTTTGGTTCAACTTTTCATACCTCTAAAATATATTGAAGTTAAAAAGATTTCCAGAACATTTTAGAGTTTAAGGAAGCTCAACTGAGGTATGTTGGCTAAACTCTTCTTTAAGAATTGGAACCCCAATATCCTTGTAAGTTCCAAGATATTTATTACAAATCGAGTATTCCGATTACGTTTTGTGACAAAGATATATGTTCAATTCATGTTTCAAATTGTCTTATCATATTGTATTATAAATTTAGGATGTGTCCCAAACTATTGATTGTGTATCTGCATGTTATCATTCCAAGTCGTGATTTATGTTGAAATTATTATGCTAAATTGTGAAGAGATTGTGACTGGATTACACCTCCACCCGCATACATTGGGGTGAGGTGTCAATGATGCTTTGTATATGGTTTTGGTATTGTTGTCGCACCATCACCCACATATATATATTGGGGTGAGGCGACATGGCCACTTTGTGTAGGTATTGGTATGGTTGATGCATTTTTACCCGTATATATTGCGGTGAGGCGGCGGGGCCGCTTTGTATGAAATGGGTATTGTGTTTACCCCTCCACCCGCATACATTGGGGTGAGGTGGCAGGTCTGCTTGAGTGGAGTTTTGGTATTGTGCTTACACCTCCACCTATATACATTGGGGTGAGGCGGCGAAGCCGCTTTGTGTGAAAAATAGTTACAGAGGATCTCATATTAAGTTATTAAATGTTAATGACAGCACTCGATAAGCTTGCTTTGGTTTAAATGGCTATCTATGTTATTCTATTGTTGCCTTGATTCATCATATTCCTACTAAATTTCTGAGTTCTTAAATTGGTGTTCGGTTTTCATACTAGTACTATTCGACATGTACTAACGTCTCTTTTGCCGGGGGAGCTGCATCTTTAATGGATGCAGGTGGTTCCACAACGGAGGATACTAACCAGTGACAGTAGTGCTCATTTTTTCCAGCTGACTTGGTGAGCCCCATCTCATTCCGGGGTTATGCATATTTTGTTTCATATGTGTTTTGAGGTATAACCGGAGCCTTATTGCCGGTACTATCATTGTACTCTTATGTATTTTTAAAGGCTCCGTAGATGAAGTGTGAGTTGTGTATGGGTGTTGGGAATGTTAAACAAGATGTATTATGATTAAATCACTTGTTCTACTTTGAAACATGAAGGTGTGTATGCGTGTGTTTTGAGACTTATTAATGGAGTAACTAATGGTAATGAATTGTTATTGTAGACATGATCACCTTATTGTCTAATTAACAAAAATATGTATTATCCTTATTCATGGATGAGTTGGGTAGAAGGAAATTTAACAAGCTTGCTCGCCCGGGTTAACTCAGTTGAGCGCCGGTCGCGCTCTCTGATTTTGGGGTGTGACAAATTTGGTATCAGATCCTAAGGTTTTAAAGTGTCCTAGGATGTCTCGGAGCCATGTCTAGTAGAGTCCTTCTTATCGGTGTGTTGCCGACCACATCTATAATTAGGATGCTACTTGGGCATTTAGGAATAATACCCTTCTTTTATGTTCTCAATCGTGCTATAAAGCTGATTGTAACATTGTTCCTCATTTAACTCGTGCGATGCTCTAAATTTTCAGTACATGACACCTAAGAAGAAGGCAAGAACTGTCCAAAGAACCAATGTCACCCTGGGAGTGGTATTTTATCCTATATTTGATGATGCGGGTGAGCACCCGAGGGGTGAGGATATCCCCCCAGTTACTACACTCCCTGATTCTACCACAGCTGATCAGACCGCACTTGTCCCTACGCCTACTGAAGGTGCAACGGTTCATCCAACTGATATCCCAGTTACCGCTCCAGCTCGAACTTTTGATTCCGGTGTGTCTGATGTTGTTCTTAGGGGAGCCATATAGATATTGGCACAGATAGTGGCTTCTCAGACTCAAAGATCGAGTATTAGGTCTACTTCTTCCAGTCAGCCAGGGGAATCTTTTTATTCCAGGGTAAACAAGTTTCTTCAGTTTGATCCTCCAATGTTTATGGGTACTGATCCCGAGAAGGACCCCCAGGACTTCATTGATGAGATGCAGAAGACTCTTCGGGTTATGCATGCTACAGAGACGGAGGGAATATAGTTAGCCTCCTACCTCCTGAAAGGGGTGACCTCTTCTTGGTTTGAGTTGTGGGAGGAATCCCGTGAGGAGGGAAGGCCTACGACAAGGTGGGGTGAGTTCACCGATGCCTTTATAGATAATTTCTTTCCTGCCAAAACTAAGGCAGCCCGCGCCGCTGAGTTTAAAAGCTTGAAGCAGGGTAGTATGAATATATGGGAGTATCATATGGAGTTTGCGCAGCTGTCCAAGTGTGCTATTCACATGTTGCCCACTGTGGAGGATAGAGTGCGCCGGTTTGTACAGGGCCTTAGCCCCTTGGTTATTAATGAGTCCGCTACAACTGCCTTGAATTTCGATATGAACTATGGTAAGATGGTGGTATTTGTTCAAGCCACAGAGACCCGCAAATTGAAGAATAAAATGGAGCGACAGAGTAGCAGCAAGGCCCGGTCCGAGGGCAACTTTGGTGGTTCTTCCGGTGGTGGTGGTGGTAGGTCGGCATTCAGGGGAAGGTCATCAGGACCATCTTAATCATTTGCTCAGTCTTCGTTGAGTGCACAGTCATCTAGACCCAGTCAGGGCAACATGGGACCCCATCAAGAGGGTCGGCCCGACAGAAGGTTTCAGTAACGGAGGCTCCCATGCCCTAAGTGTGGGAGGATGCACTTTGGGTCCTGCTTCATAGACCTACCTGTAAGGTATGGGTGCGGTGTGAGGGGTCACATTCAGAGGGATTGCTGCTCGTCCCACCGAAATATGGGCAGAGGTGCGAGGCAATCAGCTAATTCTGCAACTACTACATCCACAACACCTCCAGCTCGAGACACCCCAGCACCCGCAGGGTGTGGTGCAGCTAGGGTGGTTAACAAAATTCAGGAGGGCCTAACAGATTTTATGCTATGCGGAGGCGTCAGGATTCAGAGGCTTCTCCAGATGTTGTCACAAGTATATTGTCTGTCCAATCCCATGATGTATATGCTCTTATTGATCCCGGTTCCCCTTTGTCATATGTAACTCCTTATGTTGCTATAGAATTTGGGATAGAACCGTAACAACTTCATGAGTCGTTCTCTGTATCTACTCCGGTTGATGAGTCTATTTTGGCCGTGTGGGTTTATAGGGATTGTTTTGTCACGTTGCGTGGTCGGGACACCGTGGCCGATCTTATTGAATAGAGAATGGTCTATTTTGATGTGATAATAGGGATGGATTGGCTTTATTCATGTTTTGCCAAGCTTGATTACCGAACCAGAACTGTTAGGTTTGAATTTCCAAATGAGCCAGTTATTGAGTGGAAAGGTGATGATGAGTACCGAAGGATAGGTTTATTTCTTACCTTAAGGCAACAAAAATGATCAACAAGGGGCGTATTTACCATTTGTTCCAGGTTACGGACACCGATGCTGAGGCACCTACACTTGAGTCTATGCTTGTTGTGAATGAAGTTTCGAGAGTTTTTCCAGATGAACTCCCTGGGATCCCATCAGACAGGCAGATTGATTTTGGGATTGATGTGATGCCAGACACGCATCCTATATCTATTCTATTACACCCCACGTTTTCATACAGAAAAGTATGCCATAAGTAAATCGATATATGCTCGAAAATGAGATGTTATATCCCGCAATTTCGGATGTTGAAGTTTCATCGTAAGTTGATCAACGCACGCTCGGGAATGGGATTATTTTAAGGTTATAAACATTCATGCTATTTCAAAACAAGTGATAAGTTTCATGAAGGTGAGAGGCAAAGCGAATCGAAGAAAATAAGTTCTGTCGAAGTTTGGTAATTTGGGGATAAAATACGGTCTAGGCTATAATACCCGGTATAATACCACATGGCCATGATAGTAAGGTGTATAAACTATGTTAAAAGTGAGTGGTATTACAAGTAATTTGAGATAATTCTTAATTATATGGTTAATTAGTTAATTATTGGTTTGTGGGAGATTATGAAGTTAATCAAGAGATTGGTGGTTTATTAAAGAAAATTTCTGGATAAGCTTGAGGTGCCTAACGTGGCAGCGCAAGCAATGAATATTTAGTCATTTACAATAGGTGTCACATTAGGGAATTTGGTGGCCAAATCAATCCTAAAGTAGGGCCCACATTATAAGACTTCTTAAAACTTAAGAAGTCATTCAACAGTAACGTTAATCGTCAAAATTCAACTCACATATAAGGTTTCTTTATCCTGGTAACATGGAAACTTTAGCATCTTCAACAAATTCAACATGATTTCATGGCAATTCAACGAGATGTCTTAGCATCTTAAGCAACGTGAGATTTTGCAATTCTAAGGGAGTACGGTGCAACCTTTCTTAATAATATCGTACGGATTTTTCCCTACTCCATGTATGTTAAGGCTAAGCCGTTCCTTCATTTTGGCATGATCACGTAATTACATGCGTTTGATAATGATACATAAAGAGAAATTTATATTCCAGAATTTATGTATATTTTCCTAGTCTCGTAAGTTACAATATTCTCTTTATCGAAACTTCATATTCAATTGAGTATTGCCTTGTTCTAGTCAGGAGAGCAGAGAGCCTATATATGCAGTATTATAGTATTTTCATTACCATCGAGCTATAATCGATGGGCAGGACCCTATTAGGCAACCTCTAATCATATGGTAAGTTATATACCGAGCCTACTGTAGTTGAGCGCCTATGAGCGAGCCCAGTTAGCCGAGATACAGAGCCTAGTATTGCCGAGCGCCTATGGGCGAGCCTACTACGATAGAGCAGATATATACATATACCGATCCTTATAAAGTCGGATAGCTTTTTTACTTACTATATTGAGAGAGTTGAGTCAGTATCAGTAGGTAATCATATCTTAAGATTATCTTTGACTCCCAGTTACTTTCAACTATTATATTATCAGTTGAGTTTGTGCTTTCAGTATATTCCCTTACATACTCGGTACATTATTTTGTACTAACATCACTTTTCTGGGGGCGTTGCATTTCATGCGTGCAGGTTCAGACAGACAGACGGGTAGACCTCCTCATTAGGTGTTGCCCGAGTTCAGCTTGATCATTAAGCTTCATGCCCTTCGGAGTTGCCGGGTCTAGAGCTTTATGCACTTCTTGTATATATATATATATATATATGTATATATGTTATGAGTAGGTCGGGGCCCTGTTCCAATAAGAGTATATCCATTAGTAAAGGCTTCTAGACATATTCTGTCAGTTAGTGCAGTATGTTGGGCTTGTAGGCCTTTTATGTATATTTTGTTGGTTTTCCAGCCATAGTATTTATGACGGCCTTGTCGGCCCAACTTTATGTTGATGTTTAGTCAGCATTCAATTGTCTTGCAATGTGTCCTATGGCCAAAGTATGGCATTATATGTTCAGAGTCCGTTAGTCGCAAGTTGGTACGCAAGGATAGGTAAGGCACCGGGTGCCGCTCTCGCCCCCCAGGTTTGTGGAGTGACTAAAGTGGTATCAGAGCAGTTCTGTCCTAGGGAGTCTACAAGCCATGTCTAGTAGAGTCTTATTTATAGGTGTCTCATGCACCACACCTATAAGCATGAGGCTACATGGCATTTAGGACTGTCACTCTTTCTTCTTATTCTAGATCGTGTTGTAGAGCTCACTTGTAATAATTCAGATTCATAAATTCTATTATATTTGTAATACAATGCAATCGACAGTTAGAAAGATGGTTGGTAAGGGATTGAATATGGCTGTGGAAGAATTGAGTCAGAGGGACTCGATTTTGCACCATGCTTATGATGAGTAAATGTATGGTCTCCAACAAAACATGTGGATACTATGACGTGTAAGCTTCTTGATAAGGATCCCTAAGGCAAGAATATCTATCCACTTTTACGGTAACAAGGAATAAGAGATTTAAAAGCTAGATACAAGTTTCAACAAATAAAAGAAGCAAGGTGAAGAAGGGTACGAAGCACCCAGTTAATGAAGATTATCAGTATTTGCAACTCAGGCAGAGAAAAATAAGCATTTTGAGTTACCTTCAACGGTAACAGAGGTATGTACGATCTACCACACCCATCTTAGTTATGCCCTATGGGAGTTGACAAATATGGTTTAAGAGAAGGACGGGATATCAGGATCCCGTTGGGGTTAGAGTAACCTAAAATGATGGATGGGTTGTTTGCTTTAGTTGACATTTTCCAAGGGATATTGCAAATGTACTAGTGGATCTCCTTGTGAGACACTCAGATGGTGCACTCTAGAATAGTATAGCTAGATATGAATACTAGAATGTTCAAAGACAGACACTGGAATCTTGGAAGGAATAAATATTACCTTAGTGCGGCTCCTGTCCCTAGTAGAGAAAGAATGTTAGGCAATCCGAAGAGCCAGTGGATGGAGCAAGGGGCGCTAATAGCAAAAGAAAGTCTTGTTCGAGTTTTCAGAATAAAGTGATAGACATAAATGTTAGCGAGAAATAAGAAGAGAATTAATGAAGCATTATGAGTAAGATATGATACATAGATGATAACGGTAGATCACAACGATGACAGTATTACAAAATCTATAGCCAAGTGAGGGAAGAGACGAGAGGTGACAGGCCTTAAGACAATAAAAGGGTATAGGCCATACAGTCATATCCTCATTCCGAGAAATAAGTTCGTGACTCCAACACAACTACCAAAAAGGAGAGTTAAACCCCAGAGTAATAGAAATCTGTACGGGCTGGTGAACAATATAAACTAAACATGAATTAAGGGCTAAATGATTTGATAATAGTCAGCATCATGAGAATTTCAAATTTGCATTCCGACTATAATTGAATGAACAAAAGAGAAAGATTCATGAGGAATTCAGAGAATGGTCGTTCAGGAAGACGCTTTCCTAAAGCAAGCAATGCGATCAAAGTTAAGCTTAAAGGACTATGTGTGCCACTTATACTAAGTCTCACCCTCGTGAGTAAGGAATTTTGTTATCCTTGGTATAGAAGGATTAACACAAGGTGAGTAAGGGTCATCGATGATGTGAAAAGACCCCAAAGATGAAGAGATAAAACACCTATAGGTAGGTCGTCATAGCTCCAACTTTTAGTACTCCCTTAAAGGGGGGAATATGGAGTGATATGGCATTAAGTCAGAATTAAGTGGTTCTAGTAATTATGGAATGGTAAAGAAACAATGCGAAAAGAAAATGAAAAAGAGATGAGATTGCACTTATTCAAAGCCTACAGATACGCTATGATTCCAGAACATTATGCAAAAATGATGTCAAGGAGAGGAAGTAAGGGTTCCTGCCCGAGATGTCATTGATAGATAAGGAGCCAGTGCGAGAGGCAAGTTAAGACAAATGAAATAATCCAACATAGATTACGTGGAATATTGATATGAGGATGGGCCAACGAATAGTTAACAGTTGATTCAGGAAGAGCCTAGTTATGGATAGACAAGATGATACAGACAAATCAACATATCGTGCAAGATAAACATAGGGAACCCCAATATGGGAAATTCAGCCTCACAGTTATGACATCGTGATCCTTGAGAAATATACATATAGGAGTTCGATAGTTAAAAGGTGCAGTATAAGTGTTACGGAAATAAAAGAGAGTGACACTGGGAAACAAACAAAATTTAAGTTCAGAAGCAACCCTACGAGCACAAGGACATGAAGGTAAGTAAGGATAATTACAAGTAATAAAAACAAACATCAAAACTTCTGTCGGGTAAACAATGTAATAAGCTCGCGGCCTTGCAAGAGTCAGAAGGTCCTCCCTAGGTACTACAATGAAAGATTAGCTGAGGAAATAAGGAAGAAAACTTAAACCTAAGCATAGTAACTTGAAGAAGGAATGGTCATGTAAAAATAGTCTCACTACAAAATCGTACGCACTCCAAAAGAAAGTGGAACCTACCATGGCTAATGAATGAGGAGTAAAACAAAAAGTAATATTCGAGACCATATCAGTTGCAAATAAATTTCGGCATGCGTGGGAACCAAGTGATATTCTTACGTGTTTGAGGATTCTTTGGGTCGAACAATGCATTGAGGAGTAAAGGAAAATTTTTGGCAGGGAAATAGGTTTCTGCGGTCCATTATGCGACCGTAGAGTCACTCTGGGGGCTACATAATGGCCGCAGAGTGAGGCAGGTATGGGCTGGGATGGATTCCATTCTACGATCGACAATGCGACCACAGAACTGTTCTGCAGTTTATTATGCGACCGCAGAATAGGTTTGCCGGTCGCATAGTTACCACAGACCCAGACAGAGTTTTTTCAGTTTTTGGCACCAAATTGTGCGGCCGATATGCGTACCGCATATCCATTCTGCGGTCGCATATGCGGCCGCATATGCGACCGCAGAATAGGTTTGCCGGTCGCATAGTTACCACAGACCCAGACAGAGTTTTTTCAGTTTTTGGCACCAAATTGTGCGGCCGATATGCGTACCGCATATCCATTCTGCGGTCGCATATGCGGCCGCATATCCTATTCCGGAGCGTTATTTTTGGGTTTTTTATAACCCGACCCTACTTCGTTAAATAGACGATTTGTACCATTTTTGAGCTACAACCTGATATTTTAAGAGTGAGAGAGTGCCCTAAAGTGGGAGAGTGATCTGCAACAAATTGTCCTTCAATTACTGCTCAAATCTTTGAAGATTAACAAGAAAAACACACCATGTTTTCATCCTAGAGGTGAGATTCTACACCCTAACCCTCAATCCAAAATTGTATCTAGAATTGGGTAATTATTAAAATGATTCTTCGGTATGGGAGTTCATTATTTTGCATGCATGTGTTATCAAAGGGTGTAGGAAAGTTGTTGAGCTAAAAATTGTAAAGAATGGGTTGTGGGGTGATGGAATCCTCCATAAAAGGACTTTGACACCTTAATGCACACCTAGTGTTTGATAAAATGCTCAAATGAGCTAGAACCATGATTATCTTACTAATTTTGGTTCAACTTGTCATATCTCTAAAATAGATTGACGTTGCTAATATTTCTGGTACATTTTAGAGTTTAAGAAAGCTTAATTGAGGTATGCTGGCTAAACTCTTCTTTAAAAATTAGAACCCCAATATCCTTGTAAGTTCCAAGATATTTATCACAAATAGAGTATTCCGAATAAGTTTTATAACAAAGATATATGTTCAATTCGTGTTTCAAATGGTTTTATCATAGTGTGTTATAAATTGTGGATGTGTCCCAAACTATGGATTATGTATCTACATGTTATGATTCCAAGTTGTGATTTATGTGGAAAGTATTAAGCTAAATTGTGAAGACGTTGTTGTTGGGATTACACCTCCACCCGCATACATTGGGGTAAGGCGGCAATGCCACTTTGTATATGGTTTTGGTATTGTTGTTGCACCACCACCCACATATATATATATATTGGGGTAAGGCGGCATGGCTGCGTTGTGTTGGTATTGGTATCGTTGATGCATTTCCACCCGTATATATTGGGGTGAGGCGCCAGGGCCGCTTTGTGTGAAATAGGTATTGTGTTTACACCTCCACCCGCATACATTGGGGTGAGGCGGCAGGGTTGCTTGAGTAGAGTTTTGGTATTGTGCTTACACCTCCACCTGCATACATTGAGGTGAGCCAGCGGAGCCGCTTTGTGTAAAAAATACTTACAGAGGATCTCATCTTAAGTCCTATAAATGTTAATGACAGCTCTTGATAAGCTTGGTTTCGTTTAAACGGCTATCTATGTTATTCTATTGTCACCTTGATTCATACTATATTTCTGAGTTCTTAAATTGGTGTTCAATTTTCATACTAGTTCTATTCGACATTTACTAACGTCCCTTTTGTCGGGGGCGCTGCATCTTTAATAGATGCAGGTGGTTCCACAGTGGAGGATACTGACTAGTGACAACAGTGCTCATTCTATCATTGTACTCTTACGTATTTTTAGAGGCTCCGTAGACTAAGTTTTGGTTATGTATGGGTTGTTGGGAAGGTTAAACAAGTTGTATTGTGATTAAATCATTTGTTCCACTTTGAACCATGAAGGTGTGTGTATGTATGTATGTTTTGTGACTTATTAATGGAGTAACTAATGGTAATGAATTGGTATTATAGACATGATCACCTTCGATTTTGAGGCATGACACCACATTTCGATTATCCATAAGCTTTCGAGTCCTAATATGTGATTACATTCAAAATCCGAGTTCAAATCAGTACTCAAACCCCAAAATACATTTTTTTATCTTTCAAGCCAAAACCCTCTTTTGTTCTTTACGATTCCTTGTTTTAGAGACAAAATCAATAATAAATTCATATTTTAATCATAAATTAGAGTTAATATTACTTACCCCATAAAATAGATGAAAACTCTCTCAAATATTGCTTTTTCCCGACCTACAAAACTTTGTGAGAAAAAGTGACTAAATCTCGAAACAAGTAAAAAAATGTAGC
>AWOL01S0022420.1:0-10502 GCA_000715115.1 Nicotiana otophora
GGTACACTAGGTTAGTTGAGGCACCAGGTGCCAGTCTCGCTTCTAGGTCGGGGCGTGACAATACTATACCATAACACTTACTTCAGTTTGTTATTACCGAGGTTTGCTACCCAACTCTAGGTTACTCTCTCGCTGCATAACCTATATGTATAAATCTAAGTCCTTTAATGCTTCCTCCTTACTGTTCATCTTAAGATGACAGCCTAATATCATCTCACACTTTGGAACTTTTATCCATCTATTGTTAATCCACCTTAAGGTTGATCTATAATCTATCACTGATAACTTGACACCTCTTACGTAACACATTGTCACTAGCGCTCACGTCTCATCAGGGAACATCTGATACAGCTATATATATAAGCTTTTGGGTATGTTTACCCCTCAGATGAGAGAGATGTTTTTTTAGATGATTCTGAATATGGCCTCATCGGCCTAAGTTTAGGGTTACCCCCACCACAGTTCACAGTTACAGAGTGAAACGCTCGGATCGAGTAAGGTATCGGGTACCGGCCACGCCTCTTCAGGTTTGGGGCATGACAGATGCGTCAAGAATCGAACATGGCCAAACAGGGAAATAATCAAGTTCGAGAAAATTAAAGAACCAAGGCTAAAGGAAAGGCGGTTAGAAAGGACAAATGAGAGGCTGAAATATCCGTCCTCAACCGGATATTATGGCACAAATCTCGCCCGATATCAACTGCGTATCGCGTTTTACTAGAAGAGAAATCTCCCCTACGTTTTTGGAACATATACAAGGGGATATTCCTGGACCTATTCACCCACCTAGTGGGTCATTCAAATATTTTATGGTCTTAATAGATACATCTTCTAGATGGTCTTATGTGTGCCTATTATCATCTCGCAATCTGGCATTTGCAAAATTAATGGCACAAATAATCCGATTATGGGCACAGTTCCCCGATAATCTAATTAAGTCTATTCGACTTGATAATGCTGCTGAGTTTTCATCCCAAGCATTTAATGATTATTTCCTAATAAATGGGATAAAAGTGGATCATTTTGCAGCTCATGTTCACACTCAAAATGGCCTTGCAGAATCCTTGATTAAACGTTTGCAATTGATAGCAAGACCATTACTCATGAAAATGAGGTTGTCCACTTCCGTTTGGGGTCATGCCATTTTGCATGCGGCAATGCTAGTTCATCTCAGACCGGCAAATTATCATAAGTGTTCCCCATTATAATTAGTTTTGGGTCATGAACCTAATATATCCCATTTAAGAATTTTTGGATGTGCAGTATATGTGCCTGTAGTATAACTATATCGCACCAAGATGAGTCCCCAAAGAAGTTTAGGCATATATGTTTGGTTTGAATCGCTCTCCATTATTCGCTACCTCTAAATATTAACGGGAGATTTGTTCGCTGCTCAATTTGCAGATTGTCGATTCGATTCGACATTTTCCCCAAAATTAGGGGGAGAAAATGGTGAAACCAAATGGAAAATTTTGTGAAAAAATCCATCATTGTCTCATCTTGATCCATGTGCCTCTATTTGTGAAAAAGAGGTACAAAAGATTATTCATTTGCAAAAAATAGCAAATCAAATGCCAGACGCATTTACGGATCTGAAAAGGATAACAAAATCACATATCCCTACAGAGAATGTTCCAATCCGTATTGATGTCCCTATTGGACAATCTTCGAGTGTCATATCTAATGAGTCAAAAGCACACCTAAAGCGTGACAGACCATTAGGTTTTAAGGATCAAAATCCTATAAAAAGAAAAACAAATGACCAAGATGACACAACGAAAGAGTCTCATAAAGAAATCCATGATTTAACCAATCCTGAGATTCATGAGGAAATCACTAATTCTGAGACTCACGAAAATAAGGAACTATCAATAAATCCAATCGATATTGAGATGGATTTGAATTGATTGGATATAGTGGTGGATTATGTCTTTGCATATAATGTTGCATCTAGCGTTATGCAAGATAATGAGGATCTTGAATCTCAATTTGTTGGAGAATGTCGATAAAGACGTGATTGGCCAAAATGGCAAGAAGCAATTCAATCAGAGCTGAATTCACTTGCAAAACGTAAAGGTTTTGGGCCTGTAGTTCAAACATCTAGTGGTGTTAAGCCTGTTGGCTATAAATGGGTCTTTGTACGTAAGAGGAATGAGAAAAATAAGATACAAAGATATAAGGCACGCCTTGTTTCATAAGGATTTTAAAAGCCTGGTGTCGATTATGAAGAGACATATTCACGTGTTGTGGATGCAATAACCTTTCTTTATCTCATTAGTTTTTCTGTCCATGTAAAGTTTGACATGCATTTAATGGATGTGATTACAGCCTACCTTTATGTCTCACTTGATAATGAGATATACATAAGAATTTTCAAAGAATTTAAAATGCCTACCGCACATAATTCAAAGTCCCGAAAAATATTTTCAATCAAATTGCAAAGATCTTTATATGGTCTAACGCAACCAGGACGAATGTGGTATAACCGCCTTAGTGAGTATTTATTAAAGAAAGGTTATATGAATGATGTCATTTGTCCATGTATTTTTATAAATAAAACAACAACGAGGTTTATTGTACTTGCCATATATGTTGATGACATAAACCTTAATAGAACTACTACAGAACTCCAAAAGGAAATTGATTATTCCATGAAGGAATTCGAGATGAAAGATCTCGAAAAGATAAAATTATGTCTCGGTTTGCATATTGAACATTTGGCAAACCGAATTTTTGTTCGTCAATCTGCCTACACAGAAAAGGTATTTAAATGGTTTTACATGGATGGATCACATCCGTTAAGTACTCCAATGGTTGTTCGATCGCTGATGTGAATAAGGATCCGTTCCGACCTCAAGAAAAGAATGAAGAGCTTCTTGGTCCTGAAGTACCATATCTTAGTGCAATTGGTGCACTAATGTATCTTGCTAATACTACAAGGCCTGACATAACTTTTTCAGTTAATGTCTTAGCAAGATATAGCTCTGATCCTATAAGGAGACATTGTAACGGAATCAAACACATATTATGGTATCTAAAAGGGACTACCGATATAGGCTTATTTTATGGCAATGATAGCAGTCCCGATCTTGTTGGTTATGCCGATGCTGGGTATTTATCTGACCCACACAAGGCTCGATCTCAAATAGGCTATATGTTTACATGTGGAGGCACTGCCATATCTTGGTGATCGACTACGCAATCAATCGCGGCTACTTTATCTAACCATGCTGAGATAGTTGCTATGCATGAAGCAAGTCGAGAATGTGTGTGGTTGAGGTCTATACTACATCTTGTTCGAGAAAAAATGTGGTTTAAAGTGTGATAAACTACCCACGATTTTGTATGAAGACAACACAACATGTATAACTCAATTGAAGGGAGGATTCATAAAAAGAGATAGGACAAAGCACATTTCACCAAAGTTATTTTTCACACGTAATTTTCAAAAGAATGGTGATATTAATATGCAACAGATTTATTCAAGTAATAATATGGCTGATTTGTTCATCAAATCTCTACCAGCGTCAACCTTCAAGAAGCTAGTATACAAGATTGGGATACAAAGATTTAAAGATGTGAATTGATGCTCTCATCAGGGGGTTAAGACGCGTTGTACTCTTTTTTCCTTATAAGGTTTTGTCCCACTAGGTTTTCCTTGCAAAGTTTTTAACGAGGCAACCAAAAGGAATATTACTAAACATGCGTACACTTTTTCCTTCACTAGAATTTTTTTTCACTGGGTTTTATTTTAGTTAAGGTTTTAACGAGGTACATTACCTATTGAATAGACATTCAAGGGAGAGTGTGATGAATAAAATTGTACTTAGAGTGAATGTCTATCTTTTAGAGAAATTTTAGAGTTTGTTACTATGTGGCTAAATCACTCTTCCCCTATAAATAAAGGATTTTATCTCGTTGTAGTTTTTCTTAAAACCAATAGAATTCTCTATTTCCTTTCTTTGCAATATTTTTCTTTTCTTTTATTGTTTTATTTCAATTTTGGATTAGTTCTAAAATATACAAAATATTCTAGGATTTACAGAAGTTGAAAGTAGCAGAAATGAGGATGTTGAGGTGGATGTGCGGGCACACTAAGATGGATAAGATTAGGAATAGAGATATTCGGGAGAAGGTGGGCGTGACTCCTATAGATGACAAGATGCGGGAAGCGAGGCTCAGATGGTTTGGGTATCTACGGAGGAGAAACCCTGATGCCCCGGTAAGAGGTGTGAGCGGTTGGCTTTGCCGGGTACGAGAAGAGGTAGAGGGCGGCCTAAGAAGTATGGAGATAGGTGATCAGGCACGACATGGCGTGGCTTCAGATTTTTGAGGACATGGCCCTTAATAAGAAGGTGTGGAGATCGAGCATTAGGGTTGTATGTTAGGAGGTAGTTGAGCATTTTTCTACTTCGTTCTGGGTGTGAGGCTAGTCTGATAGGGTTTGTCTTAGATTGCCAGTGGTTAATGTTGTGTTCACACTATTCTCCCATTTTTTATAGCACCAGACTTTATTTACTGGTTATTGTTATTACGTTTTAACTATTTTCTGGTTCTTATAATGCTGTTATTATTTCTATGGTTTCTGTTGATGGTACTGATATATTGTCTTTTTCGTCTTTTTCGTTTTCTCGAACCGAGGGTCTATCGAAAATAGCGTCTCTACTCCATCGGGTTAGGGGTAAGGTCTGCGTACACACTACCCTCCCTATACCCCTTATCTGTATAATTTTATTGGGTTGTTGTTGTTGTTCTAGGCTTTACTAGAGTACGATGTATTACATGTACCAATAAGGATTGCGGTCGAATGACAAGTAAAAAAAAAAAAAGGTGTAGTTACGTGTAAGTATGAGTGGAATTTTATGATATTTTGGCAATTCTCACGGGTCATCTTACAATTTTCGTCTTTAGTTTTTAAAAGTGATAAACATCTTACTGATTAGCCACACACATTTTCCATATCAGCAATCAACCAAGAAATGGCAATTCCTAGCGTCTGCTTGTGTACCAAGCTCCCTCCAAATCCAAATAAACTTCAGAGTCCTAACCTGTTCTCACTAACCCATCAATCTTCTTCTTTCTCTCCACAGGTAAATATTCCCAATTGATTCAAAGTCCTTACTCCAGTACAACTTAGCCAATTGTGCTTGAATTTCTTTTAAAAGGTAAAGTAAGTCAATTGTGCTCGAATTTATCACAGGTTTCTCTGAATTCAGTTGAGAGTTCGAGAAATGCATTGGTTTCTTTTGGTGAATCAATATCAAGAGCAAGCTTTCTAGCTCTTCTCTCTGCTTCACTCTTCTTGGCCTCGGATCCTGCTTTAGCGTTTAAGGTATTCAACCCATTTTATTTGGTTTGTTCCAAGCTCAAAATATTGATGAATGAATTGGTGGGTTTTCTTTGTTTCTCATATGGGTTTGACGCATAATGTGTGTTAATCAAGGGTGGAGGTCCTTACGGTGCTGGAGTGACTAGGGGCCAAGATCTTACAGGGAAGGATTTTAGTGGCAAAACATTGATCAAACAAGACTTTAAAACGGTAATAATGTGGTTTTATTCACACTACTTTCTTTTTGCTCTTGTACCATTTCATATGATTTATTGATTAACGCGTGAATTTTAAAGGTTATCTTGATATTTACTGGTTGCTGTTTGATTGTACGACTAAGAATGCATATGGTGTTTATGTGAGTTTGTCACAGTCAATACTCAGGCAAGCTAATTTTAAAGGTGCAAATTTAATTGGAGCTAGCTTCTTTGATGCCGATTTAACAGGCAAGTTCATCATTCTTTACATTCCATTTCCTGGTTTAGTAGCAGACAAATATGCAGTTGGTAATGTAAGTAATAATCTGATCTGCGGTTTTTTGATATTGCTCATCGAAGGAGTAATCCATCTGATGTAAGCACTAGTACCCATTTGACAAACTAATTCTTCCCACTAACTTCAACGATAGAGAATCAAATGGAAAACGATAACCACCATCGAATGGAACACCAGCTAAGAAGATTCTGGAAATGTGTCCTGGTGAAAAGTTAGAAGAAACATCAGAAAGAAAGGTGTGTGTGTGTGTGGAATATAAGAATCCCCTTTAGGGAGAAGCAGGAAGAGTCATAAAAACATATAAATTGAGGTAGCAGAGCAAGACCTGCAGAAACTTATTTAAGAGAATTCTAGAAGATGATCCTTTTTTAAAAGAAAATCTGCAATTTGTATGCAATTGTGAAATGTATCATTACCATCATCTCATTCATCTTCTTATTTTAAACAACACTTTTTTCAGGACCATATAGGAAATAAAGAAAGTAATCCTTGTACTAATTTGAATCTTTATTATGAAATCCAGGCTTCATTCAGTGCATCCATGTTCCTGATTATATAATTCACTTTATATTCTGTAACAGCATGAATCACTGTCTTAAACAGTGATGCTATATGAAATGGAAGGAAGGATGTTATATAAGTTCAAATTTCTCGTAAAAGGCTGGTCATGACTTGGTGTTGGTGCTTGTTTCATTGGTGCTTCCCGAAACTGAAGGCTCTTGAATTTTCACCTAAATATCCATTATGTAATATTCCCTTTATATGGCCAGGGGCTGATCTTTCAGATGCTGATCTTAGAGGGGCTGACTTCTCCTTAGCAAATGTGACAAAGGTGAGCGGCTCATTGATTGATTCCATGATCAATACGTTAGTGTTGTCCCTTTGGCTTTGTGGAGAGAAAAATAGCTGCATCAACACAGACCTAGGATAGGTGTCCTACTAACTGCTTGCCACTTTGCAGACTTAGGTAAACGGGGAAATTAAAAGATTGTTAGTCCTACTTGATTTGGATGATTTTTGTGCTGAAGACTTTAGGTTCTCGGAATGGCAGGCTTAGCGGCGCACAAAATGCCGTGTTAGTGAGAAGTGATTCGTCGTTTTAAGAAAGTACTTTTGAACTACTGGCACATCTTCTACTTCGACAAGGCGTGCAAAAGGAAAAAAAGCAGGAAATTACATCCAATGACTAGGGATGGCAATGGGCGGGGCGGGGCGGGTTGAAATAAAAAAATTTAAATTTTGTGCGGGTGCAGGTTAGAGCTTAAATTTTTCACAAAATTATAACCTTTCATGACATCTTCGGTCTACTTTTGAGATATTAAGTTTCTGTCAAAGTATGTTTGTCTGCATTAGAAAGGTTTTCTGGATAACATAATAAACAATCCTAAATTTATTAGCCTAATTCGTAATTTTTTAGTAAGTAATTCGTAACAAAAAATTTACAATGCCTTATTACATGTGTGCTGAATCTAATCTATAATGGAGTACGGAAGTAGCTCAAGTTTTTATATAGAAATTAGTTTCATGTTTACTTACTACTTTATATAATTTTACTACTTCAAAATATTTTTAAAAAGCATTTAATTTCTAAATAACCTTACTATTACTTTTAGACTTTGTGTACTTTTAATCCTATGCAATATATTGGAGAAACTAAGCAAAGCAGTTACATCCAATCGTAAATTCTTAACTGACATGGAAACTTTTAGCCAAAAAAATTAAAAAGAAATAAAACTAACCAAGAAAAAAAGAACTGAAGTGGGTCGGGTGGGTGCGGGTGTGAGTGTGGTGCGGATGGATGCGGGTGGAAATGCCATGCCGGGCGGGGCGAGTTGGGTTGAAATTTTGTGGGTTTATACAGACCACACCGCACCGCACCGCTTGCCATCCCTACTAATGACCTTGAAAATAGATGGCCTTGATTTTTTGACCCCCGCTTGCCCCATGGGCAAACCTTTAAGAGAAAAACTCAAAAGTATTGCCCGTAAGGCAAGCGATAGTCAAAATTTGTTAAACCATGGGGCAAGCGCGGTCAAAAAATCAAGAGTGGCACCGAAGTGTCCTATTTTTGCGAATCACGCAAGGAAAAGGAGTAAGGGCTTAGGAAGGTGACGCAACATATCTTTTCAGCCCTTAGACCAGTTCTCTCTCATTCATGCCTTCCTTCAAGGCCTATTCTTTTGGATATCTTTGTTTCCTTCTTTCCAAGAGCATCCTTTTTCCTTTGATTGACGGAACTTCTATCTTAAATCCCTTGACCTAATCTCTCCTTGACTGACCGCAGCCTGGTGTTCCCAATCTTTCTTGGAGGGTGTCGAACCAACAATAAGCCTTTCTCACCATTCCTAATATCCAAGGCAAAGGCAAAGGATCCCATTTCTTTAACGCTTCACGTAGCTCACGACCCAGCACAAAGAAATCTCTTATATAGTTGGACGGAAATGTGGATCTACCAACAGATTCCATTCCATTTGTAGTCTCAATCCTACACTCAATGAAAGTCGAAGCCCTGTCTGACCCCTCAATCTTTCTTTCCGGATTGATACAGGCGATTTTGCCACCTAATCCAGATAAAATAAAAGGTTTTGTCAGTCAGAGCCAATGGGAAAGTCTGGTCAAGAGAGGGTCTCTTTGCAATTTATGCATCTGGCACTTTGTCCTTTATGCTCCAAATCTGAATTCTGACATGCTTATCTCTGTATTGTATTCTCTGATGAAGACTTATCTCTGATTAGTGGAAAAATCACAATCATGGAATTGTTGAATGCATAGACTACATGTGTGTTAGATAATCTTACTGACCACTCGCTTCCTATCAACCCTTTGGGCCACATCTTTCTTAATTCATATGATAAAGCCCAGTATTTAACATCAGATATGTCAATATTCACAGTTAATCTTAGGTGATTAATCAGACCAGGGGTGGAGCTAGGGGATGGAACGTTCGCTGAAAAATTACATTGTTTATATATGGTTAAATCTTTTTTTATTTGTATATATTAGATGTTGAATCCCCTTGACTTCTTTGCCTGTTTACTTCTTTTATTTTTTGTCTCCTCTTAGTGAAAATTCCGCCTCGGTCACTGAATTAGACCTCTCTCTAGTTTAGTGAAACTAAATGAACCGCCCTGTTGTCTAATGAAACTGAGT
This sequence comes from Nicotiana otophora, assembly GCA_000715115.1. Classification (NCBI taxonomy): domain Eukaryota; kingdom Viridiplantae; phylum Streptophyta; class Magnoliopsida; order Solanales; family Solanaceae; genus Nicotiana; species Nicotiana otophora. The sequence continues at coordinate 8,975 of AWOL01S0022420.1, forward strand.
TGACATATCCTCTAGTTCAAAAAATAGATAAACCTTGTTCATGTTTCTACACTGCTGGAATTGCTGCTACTCTGTTGTTGTGACTACCAACCTCTATGGTGCAGGTGAATTTAAGCAATGCTAACCTGGAAGGAGCACTTACAACTGGCAATACATCTTTCAAGGGGTCCAATATAGAAGGGGCAGGTAAGAGGAAACAGCAAAAGAATTTTCTTGTATAATGAAGTACACCAAGATGCCCTGGGTGGTAGTTATTGCAAAAGAACGCAGTCAAGCAACTATCTAAAAAACGCAAAGAATTATGCATAATAGGAAAGAGTAGAAGAATACACTGGTTTATTAAAATCGGAGAGTTGCTGCTGTATTCGGCAAAGTTTGGAGAAATATTTATGGAATTGGACTAGCTAAGATAATATAGAGGAATAAAAACTGCGCAGTAATGTGTCAGTTTGGGTGTGGCGATTTCTCTCTGTTCCACCTTCAACATGAAATTTTTCTCAGTATCTTATTCATCTTCTGAACATTAAGTACCCATTCAATGAATTTTTACCGTGAATTTGAACACTGACATGCAAGCTGAAGAAAGTTGCTGATTCTTATCCTCAGCATTGAGTTGATTGTTTCCCAAAAGAAAGAAAAAGGTAAACTTGGTCTTATATGGTTGAAGAATATATTCTTCAAATAAAACCAATCTGGCAGCTGTTTTATTTGACGTGCCAATGCGGATGTGTTTAACCTAAAAATGATTTTTATGGTCAAAGCAATTAAATAAATATTTCGAGTTACTAACAACTGATTTAATTCACTTTTCCAAATATGAACGATAAGAAAAAGGAACAAATATAAAAATGGAACGAATTGAAAGATGGAAAGTAATAGAAATCTTATGATGAATGTAGCCCTTCTTATCTATGAACACAAAGATGCATTCTCACCAATAGAGAGCTTAAATTGAGCAATATAATTGAGAGAAAGTAATTGAGTATTTCTCGATGATGATACAAGATATGGAAGAGTGGTTTAAATAGTACTTTCTTTCATAACTTTTGGCCTTGTTTAGCTCTTGCCCGTTACTGTCATTTATTACATTAATTGTCTGTTACGTGATTGATTTGTAGCGGTTGAGGTAGTGATGGAAAATCCCGTGTAATCAGGGAATGATTGATTCTTTTCATACTCGTAGCAGTGAACGACCCCTATTTATCAGATCTGTGGTTGTGCTCTTGTATTTGACCCCGAGGCTAATAGGCACGGTAAATTTGTGTACGATGAATGATTCTTTTCATACTCGTAGCAGTGAACGACCCCTATCTATCAGATTTGTGGTTGTGCTCTTGTATTTGACCCCGAGGCTAATAGGCACGGTAAATTTGTGTACGACCTCGAGGGTATTGCTCACATCTTCTGTACACGTCATTCTTCTTTGTTGTAATAACTTCAATGACATCTGTCATCACATAATAAGTCCACGTGGTGCGTCTATTTTCACTAATACAAGTAGTTCCTCCCCCCCCCCCCCCCCCCCCCC
>AWOL01S0022420.1:12074-28283 GCA_000715115.1 Nicotiana otophora
CAAGGTTACGAAGCCTCTTCCCGAGATTATTATTGCGTGCTGCAGAAGTGAAGTGACATATGCTTCTTCCATTTAATGCTCGAGACACGTGTCTTGTTACGATTGGTTCTGAAGTTTGCAGCAGTTTTCCGGGAACATATGACTGTCAATTTGATATGACAGTCCTATGATGACGGTTTATGATGGCATATCTTTGCCTTATAAGAACCACAAACCCTCATAATCTTCCATCTACTTTCTTTCGTCTTTGTCTTTTTCCTAAAATCCTTCTTTGCTCTTCATTCTTGCCTTCAACTTCCTTTCTTCATATCTCTTCCATGGCTTCCAAATCATCTGCTTCTACTGCTCCTACTGCTTCTCCTCGTTGCATTGTTATAGTCGACGATCTTCCCTATACAGTAGCTCCGGTTAGGACTAGAAGAAGGGGAGGAAGGCTTCGTAACCTTGGTTCTATGGAAAATAGAAATAGCTCCTATTCCGTTAAAGGAAGTTGTTCAAAATTTGCTTCTTCTACCAAAGCTAGAACTTCTTCTACTTCTGGATCTTCTTACAAGGGTAAAGCAAAGGTTGATAATGAACCCTTAGTCTCTGAGATTATTCCCCAAGAGTTTAACTTTGCTGCTATTTGTGCAGAATGGAACAATAACATAAACAAATGAGAAGGTCGTAACAAGCATGTTGACCTTTATCCTTCTCTCATCAAACCTGGTCATCTTCCCCTTTCATAGAAAGTGCCGATGAAGATCTAATTTTCCAATCTAAACTCCTGGTGATAAAGATCGAATAATCAGCTATCCTGAAGGCTATTCGTTTGTCTACACTTACTCATTTACCCTCGGGTTCGAACATGCAATAGGCTCGGTGATCATCGAATTCTGTCGGCATTTCAACGTGTCCCTTGGTCAAATAGGCCCTATAGTTTAGAGGGCAGTAGCGTGCCCATGCTACTTGTCGAAATTTTACTTTTCATCATCTTCTACATTGAAAACTTTTTCGTACTGGAATATTTACACTTACGACAAGGAGTAAACAGGTTGTTGTTGGTCCCGAGGATGATTACGACAGAGGGTGGTACAACAAGTTTGTGGCTGTTCTAACTCGGGAATTGGTGGGAGATGAGAACATGTCTTTCCCTGAAAAGTGGAACTTTAAACGTAAGTTTTCATCACTATCTTCAAATTTCTTTTATTTTAATTGAAACCCTAATTCTTCCATATACACGTTTTGTAGCAATCATGGAAGTTTTTGGTGAAATACTAGGATTCCGTGAGTGGGTGGCGTTGATGCTATCTTTTGCCCCCATGGATCAGAGGACTTGGAAATTTTTTTCCATGGATGGAAAGTGAAAACTCACGGTAAATCATTTTTTGTACCGTGCTTATTTTCGTGTCCATTTACTTTTCTTTTTTAACACTTTGTTTGCATATGCAACAACAACAACAACCCAGTGAAATCCCACAAGTGGGGCTTTGTCTACATATGTAGGATTCAAAATCCGTGGTGTCTACGATTTTGTCGACACCATTAGACTTATGTCGACACAACTCAGGAGCGTATCTTAAGTTTGTCCTTCAAAGAGGAAAGATAGAGAAACTCTTGCCTTTGCGGAAGAAGAGGAAGAGAAGGAAGGTTCTCTCAAGAAGAGACCTCGGACTAGGAAGCGAATAGTTTTGGAGGACGACCAGAATAATCCCCAAGCTCAACCTTTAGATACCGTGCTCTTCCATTTGGTTGATGAACCAGAAGATGTTCCGACGTCTATTACAGATGAGGAAGTTGCTGAGCCACCTCTGATACCGACCACAGACCCGATTGAAGAGTTGTTTGATCAAGGGTTCGGGGACCATGATGGTGAAGACCATCAAGTTTATCTTACCAATGAAGATCAACTTCCCGCAGCTCCAGCTTTAGTGCCTTCCGTCTCTGTTCTCTCTGAATAAAGGAAAATGCGGCAAGTGATGGTGGAAGTCCGGGAGAAAATATATCTTTTAAAGAGACCTGATCGGGCTTCTGTTTGGCTAAAACCTCTCATCGGACCTCTTGATAAGGAAAAGTTGGAGTCCCATTCTTTAATTACCCTTGCGATTCAACTCTTAGGGTATGATATACTTTCATCCTTTTCTTCTTCTTCTTCTTCAACTCTTTTTTTTCTTTTACTTTTCTTATTCTCGATAAACTTAACTGGCACGGAGTTAATGAAAATGATTGCCTGGACTGAGCAACAAGTGGAAGAATTATCTACGGAGGCTCATAATTGGAGGGCACAGTTTGAAAGCCTTAAGTTGGAGAAAGGAGTCGTACAAAATAAAAGAAGTTCTGCAACAGCAGCTCAAGTTGACGACCGCTGAGTTAGCGGCGATGAAGGCTGAGCCAAGGCAAGTACAAAAGGAAATGGCTAAAATGGAGGCTAGCTTTGCTGAGCAACACTTTAAGGCCACAGAGGAGATTTGAAGTTTGAAAGAACTTTTAAACCAGAAAGAGATATTTCTATGCAGGTGAACTAGTTCAAGAGTTCACTCAAGCCAAAGAGGATCTCCATGCCTCTTCTGAGAGCATTCAATTCCTCGAGTCTTCCTTGGAACCTTTGCAGGTTTCTATTGATGCTGCTGTAGCAGAGAAGGAGAACTTGCAAGTTGAAGTTGGTCAGTGGGAGGAGAAGTATGATGCCTTTGAGGACAAATTGACTATGGGTGTAAGTTGGGCATATCTTGTACTCGCTTCGAGACTCTGACTGAAGCCAGTCAAGAAAGTTTTGACCTTGATGTTAAACTTGCGACGGTTAAGGAATCCATTGAAGTGTCTCGGGAAGGTCAAAGCTTCTCCACTCCTAAAGAAGAGTGTTCTAGGGGTATTATGGGTAAAGAAGATGTGGAAGCAGAACCTCACCTTCCATCTTCGAGTCCCCAAGCTGATTCTTCACAAGTTGCCGATCCTTCCCTTGTTGTTACTCCTTCGCAACAAGTTGTTTCTCCTGATCATTAGCTTTTATTGTTTTCAAATATTTTCATCTATCTTTGGAACATTTTGTGCAAATTTTCCTTGCCTTTTATACAAGTTTTCTTTGCTTTGCTCGTCATTTTGCCGAGTCTTTTATGCATTACTTTTTTGTAAACTTAAGTAAATGTCTTTTTGTTGCCGTAACTAAACACGTACAATCTGAATCATAAAAGAGGGCTCTTTTATGCATTCTATACTAATGAAGATGACGTCTCATTTTTTCATATCGGTGTAAAAATATTCAAGTATAATATGAAATAACTTGAGATGTTCATGTTGAACTTTTAAAGTAATTATTCATTTATGTGGATATTACAAGTGCTTTCTTGTACCAAGATTGTATCGTACTTTACAAATTTCTCGAAAATATTTTTTCACGTGATTTTTTTTTTTTTTTTTTTTTTTTTTTTTTTTTTTTGTAAATATTTCTTGAGATGTTCTTATCTCTTGAAGGAGTCTTGGCATAACTGGTAAAGTTGCTGCCATGTTGACCAGGAGGTCACGGGTTCGAGCCATGGAAATAGCCTCTTGCAGAAATACAGGGTAAGACTGCGTACAATAGACCCTTGTGGTCCGACCCTTCCCCGGACCCCGTACATAGCGGGAGCTTAGTGTACCGGGCTGCCTTTTTTTATTTTATTTTTATTTTTATGTTCTTATCTCCATAAGATGACACCTTCATATACTTATATAGTCCCCCCAGTGTTTGAGTTTGAAGCATGAAAACTTGAACACTGGATCTTCAAACGAACTTTGACGGCTTATTTCCTTGGTCCTTTCCCTGAAAAAGAAACAAGAAACATACACGGGAACCCTTTCCTTCAGAATTATTGTAACCTCGACTGGGAATAATTAAGTATTCCGTGTATCATTTTGGATCTAATGTCATCATTTGGTCCGGTTTAGCTTTGCGTCTATTATCTAAAAATGTTATTTAAGTTTATACGAACAAATAAATAATCGATCAAAAGATACCTGATCGTAGGTGTCTCTTTAGAAGTGGTACTTCTTTAAGTGTATTACATTCCAATTTGAAGGTAACACTTTTCCGTCCATAGTTTCCAACTCATACGCTCGCCATGCCTCGAACTCGATATGGACCTTCCTAGTTCGAACCTAATTTTTCGGAATTAACTGCTTGCATATATTGGAACACTTTTCTAAGAACAAAGTCCCCAATTTTGATATGTCGTAAGTTTGCCCTTCGATTGTAATATCGCTTTATTATTTGCTTTTGAGCTGCCATATTTATTAAAACTAACTCCCTTCGCTCCTCAACCATGTCCAAATTCGTACGTAGTGCTTCATCTTTCAATAACTTAGTTATATGATTATATCTCAGACATAGTTCTCCAATCTCTACTGGAATTAAAGCTTCATTACCGTAAACAAGTGAGAAAGGAGTTTCTACCGTACTTGTTTTTGTTGTGATTTTCTAAGTTGCTCGGACTCGGGTGCGGGTGTCCGATACGGGTGCGGATCTAGAGGTCAGATCCTTCATGATTTAAATTTAAAGATTCGGGGGTACGGATCCAGGTACGGATACGGGTGCGGGGATTCAGCTAAAAATAATTTAATTATTTAAAAATAAAGTTATAAAAATATATCTAAATTATGAGACGTTATGTCAAAAAACATACAAGGTATTTCGAGAAGGAGAAAATATTGAACAAGAGTAGAATTTTAGAAGGAGATAAAAGGAAAAGGACTGACATAAAAATTTATATATACAAGGTATTCCCTTTTCTTCCATATCACTCTAGCTTTTGATTTGTTTTCAAAAATCATTGCATCTATCCCAAATTTCTCCGTTGATTTTGGTCAAAGTACCCAAAATCGGTTGACCAGATCCGACACGGATCCCACACCCATACCCACACCCATGTCGTGTCGACACGGGTGCGGCACTGAAAGTGAAGAGTCCGAGCAACTTAGGTGATATTATATGCCCATAACACTCCCGGTAACATTTATGGCCATTTGCCTTTAGTTGCTTCCAAGCGCTTCTTCAAAGTGTTTATAATTATTTTGTTTATCGACTCCGCTTGTCCGTTGACTCCGGAATAATATGATGACAGAGTTATTCTCTTGATTTTCCAACTTTCAAAAAATTCAGTTCTTTATCCTACAAATCGTGGACCGTTGTCACACGTGATTTCCTTTGGTATTCCAAATGGGCAAATTATTTTGCTCCAAATGAAGTCTATGACCTCTTTTTCTCGTACCTGTTTGAAGGCACTTGCTTCCACCCGTTTAGAAAATAATCAGTCAAAATCAACAAGAACCTTACCTTCCTTGACGCTTGCGGTAATGGACCTACGATATTCATCCTCCGTTTCATAAACGACCACGGAGCGAGTACAAAATGCAATGGCTCGCTGGTTGATGTAATTGATTCATGTATCGTTGGCACTTATCACATCTTTTTACAAAACTTTCTGCCTCTTCCTCCGTTCGTGTCCAATAATATTCGGCTCTTATAAGTGTTTTTACCATCGTTTTAACCCCTATGTTATTACCACGCCGACGTTCGTGCATTTCTTGCATAACATATTCAGTTTGAACAGGACCGAGACATTTAGCCAAAGGACCACTAAACATTTTTCGATATCAGTTCCATCCACTAAACAATAGCGAGCAGCTTGTATGCGTAACCTTTGAGATTGTTTCTTATCCTCAGGTAATATCCCATGCTGCAAGTAATTTACAAATTTATTTCGCCAATCCCTTGTAAAACTAGTAAAATTTACCTCGCTTTTTGTTTGATTGAGCGCTGAATGGAATAGATGCACCACTATTGCATTTTCAGAGTTGGTTATATCTGCTACCGATCCAAGGTTTCTAATGTATCTGCTTCTGCATTTTCCTCCCTTGAAATTTGAATAGCTTTCCATTCTCGGAAATGATGTAATAACTCCCGTACCTTTTCTAGGTACTGTGCATCCGTGCCTCTCGCGCTGCATAATTTCCTAGCATTTGGTTTACCACCAGCTGAGAGTCACTTTTAATTTCGAGCTGCTCGATTCCCATTTCTCCTGCGAGTTCCAAACATGCAACCACTGCTTCATACTCGGCTTCATTATTAGTAATAGGGTAACATTTTGCTTCTCTAAGATTTCTCCAGTAGATGCAAGTAAGACAATACACAAACCTGCTCCTTTTATGTTACAGGATCCATCCGTTTATAAGATCCAACTCCCCAGATTGGACTCCGGAAGTGACACGTACCTCTTTTTTAGCTTCGGGAATTAGGTTCGAGCTAAAATCTGCTAGTACATGTGACTTTATGGTATTACGTGGTTGATAAATAATATCATATTCACTAAGTTCTATGCCCATTTAGTTAATCTTCCTGATAACTCATGCTTATGTAAAATATTGTGCAATGGAAAAGTCGTTATAACATAGATTGGGTGACATTGAAAATAGGGTCGTAATTGTCCTGATGCCATTATTAATGCCAAGGCTAATTTTTCTAGGTGCGAATATCTTGTCTCAACTTCTAACAATGCTTTACTAACATAATAGATAGGGAATTGCGTGCCTTTTTCTTTTCTAACCAAAACTACATTCACAGAAACTTCAGGTACGGCAAGGTAAACAAGCAACTTTTTCCCCTTCTTTCGGCTTTGAGAGCGAAGGTGGTTTTGATAGATAAGCTTTTAAATCCTTCAATGCTTGTTGACATTCATCTGTCCCTCAAACTTGTTTTGCTTTTTCAGCAGTAAGAAAAACCAAAAGAATCTCTTAGAGGACCTAGATATAAATCTTGCCAAAGCTGTTATTCTTCATGTTAGACTTTGTACTTCTTTTTTGCCTGTAAGTACATCCCGAATTTCTTCAAAAACTTTGATTTGCGCTGGATTTACTTCGAGTCCCTATTAGAAAAAGGAAAACCTAAAAATTTACCTGATGCGATGCCAAATACACTTTTCTCTAGGTTCAACTTCATGTTGTATCTTCGAAGAATTGCAAATGCTTCTTTCAAATGCTCGAGATGATATTCTGCTTGTGTTGATTTTACCAGCATCTCATTAATGTATACCTCCATGGTTTTCCTTAAATGCTGTTGGAACATTTTGGTCACTAATCTTTGATATGTGGCTCCAACGTTTTTTAGTCCAAAGTGCATGACCTTGTAACAGTAAGACCCCCTATCCGTAATGAAGGGAGTTTTTTCCTCGTCTTCGGGATACATTTTAATTTGATTATATCCAGAATAAGCATCTAAAAAACTCAAACCGGCAGTAGAGTCAATTAATTGATCAATATGTGGCAAAGAAAAACAATCTCTAGGACATGCTTTGTTCAAATCAGTATAATCTACATCCATTTAGCATTCTTTTTTGGTACGACAACAGTATTTGCTAACCAATCAGGATATTTAACTTCGCGTATAGACCTGATTTTTAATAGCTTACTTACCACTTCTTTTATCACCTGCTTCTTGAAAGCGCCTTGTTTTCTCTTCTTTTGCTTTACCGGAGGATGTAATGGGTTCTCATTAAGTTTGTGAGTCATTACCTCCGATGGGATATCTGTCATATTTGAATGCGACCAAGCAAAGCAATCAGAGTTAGCTTGTAAAAATTCAATTAACTTACGTTTTAGCTTCCGGCTGTGATTTGTTCCAATGTAGACTTTTCTCTTGGGCCAGTGATCGAATAAGATAACAGATTCGAGCTCCTCTGATGTTATTTTAATTATGTCATTCTCTTGGTTCCTTGATCACATCCGGCCTCCCGTCTATATCTACTTCACTTCCCGTGCCTGATATCGTGGCTGCTGAGGGCTCAGTTGTCTCCTTAGCTTGATGTTGTAATTTCTATTTTACCTTGTCAGTATTGGTTAAGATGCTAGCAATAGCCACCGAATTTGTTTCTCGAGTTGCTCGTTGATCTCCCCTAATCTGTTGAATTCCCCATTGTGATGGAAATTTAATAACTTGATGCAACGTTCAAAGTACCGCATCCATATCATGAATCCACAGTCTTTCTAAAATTATGTTATAAGCCATGTCGGCTTCCACCACTTGAAAATTAGTGTCCTTTACCACTCATGTTGCGAAAGTGTTAGAAAATTTGGGAGAGTAAGACAACACAAAAGAACACTCAACACTCACAAATAAGAAAGTTGAGGAAAGGAGATTTCTATTCAACTTGACTTGCTCCAAATGGCTAGGAATACATTGCCATTTATAGGAAAAATCTTTCATGTATCTAGCCTACACTACATGTAAACATAATAACTAAGTCTACACCTCATATGTTTCAAGGTACATGGATAACACTACTAGACATTATATCTTTCAAAGTACATCAATGTGAACATACTCTAATACATGTACTAAATTAATGTTCTAGTTCATGAACTAATGTAAACAAATGGAAACAAGTTTACATTGTCCACATTTCAACATCCCCCTTAAACTTGTTTCATCACTCCAAGAGCCATCCTTAGCTTTTGAAAGAGCTTAATCTTCAACGGCTTGGTGAAAATATCCGCAATTTTCACTACTTTGGTAATTACACTTGAATTGTGGAATGAGGATAGACATCGGGCCTTTGGTATGATTCGATCCACTACTTGCATTTCTTCGACCACTCATAGCAGTATGATGTTTACTGAGCTACCTGGATCAATCAAAATTCGATTTACATTAGTGTCATGAACAAGTAAGGAAATTACTAACGCATCATTGTATGGTATGAACAAGCCATCTGCATTCTCGTTGTTAAATGTTATGCTTTCTCCCGTTAGGACTTGCCGAATACATTTCTCATGTGTTACAAATACCTTAGCTGTCATTTTTGCCGCCGTATACGTTACCCCCATTGACTTCTTCGCCCCCGATTATGACATTTACTGTCCTCTTCGGTGATGGTGGTTTGGGTGGTTCCTCCCTGTTCTTCATGTAAGCCTGTTTATTTGTCACTGAATAAGTTAGTGAGATAATCTTTTTTAAGAAGATAACCGACTTCACTTTGCAAAAGCGTGCAATCCTTTGATCTATGACCATAATCATTATGGAATTCACACCAAAATTTCTGACTCTTTTTACTAGGATCCAACCTCATTTCTTTTGATCACCGTACCTTATCTCCCATATTTCTTAGTACCGATGATAATTCAGATTTACTTATATATTGAAATTGTAATCTACTAATTTATGTCTGGGACTGTGGTCATTGTATCTCGTTGCTTGTAGTTCTTTTCCAGCGCGTAAGGGAGAATTTACATCTCTCTGTCTTGACCTTTGATTAGACCGTACCTGTTCTGCTTTTTGTGCGTGATCTCGCATTGCATGTCCCATATAAGGCTCGTACCTATTTTTTGAACTTCTTCGCTTAGACTCTGACCTTCTAGCATTGCATTCGGTAGACTCCCGAACCTATCCTCCTTATTTTGGCTGAACCACCGTATTTTCCTCTATTCGAAGCTTCGTGTTGTACCTGCTGTAAACGTCGTTCCAGGTGGTTGGTGAGAATTCTCGTATTCAATCTTCTCGTAGTTTCTGAACTCCTTTCATTCAGGATTCTTGCAAAAGCTATTGCTACCCAATTATCAGGTATAAGAGGTAATAACATTCTTTCCGCTGGAAGCGATCCATAAATTCCCCGAGTAATTCTGTGCTTCCTTGCTGTATTTTAAAGATATCCTCCATACATTTCTCCACTTTTTGGGCTCCAGAATGTGCTTTAATAAATGCATCTGCAAGCTCAGCAAATGAATCAATTGAATTTTTAGGTAAAAGAAAATACCATGTTAATGCCCCTTTCGTGAGGGTTTCGCCATACATTTCACCAGCATTGACTCTATTTCCTGCTTAGTCAAATCATTGCCTTTGACTCATGTTGAGAATGCTGTCACATGATCTCATGGATCGGAAGTTGCATCATACTTAGGAATATTTGGCATTTTAAACTTCTTTGGTATTGGTAATGGAGCTGCTCTAGGTTTTCACGGTTATTGCGAATATTTGTCCATATTTACGCCTTTGATTACTGGTGATACACCCGATATTTGCTTTATTCGTTCATTCTTCTCCTTGAGTTGTTTCTGCAAGGTTAAAACTAGATTTTATAAATCACTATTACCTGGCGTAGCTGAACCTCCAGCCCCAGAGCTATTTGTATTTTTCCTACTCCCAAAATTTTCAAGCCATGAATTGGGGTTTTCCATGGTTGTGTTAACTGGTGGTAGTGCTAGATTTGCTGATGTTGCATTGCTTGCCAAAGTTCTTAATGCCTCTCTAATCTGTTGAGCGATAAATTGCTTCAATTCATCCTACAAACCCGATTGTTCTTCATTTCACTGCTCAGTACTACAATTAGCAGATTTGACAGGTGAATTATCATGTGAATGTTGTGGAAAATACATGCGTGAAGTCCTTGGAGGTGTTCCCCCTTGTTCATTCCCCTGCTGAATGACTTGATCAGTTCCAGACACAATTTGTTATTAGGAGAAGAGAAATTATAAATGGAAAACTGAATGATTGTTAGATTCCCGGTAACAGAACCAAACTGTTTAACCTAAAAATGGTTTTTGTGGTCAAAATAATTAAATAAATATTTCGGGTTACTACCAACCGATCTAATTCACTTTTCCAAATATTAACGATAAGAGAAAGGGACAGATATAAAAAAAGAACAAATTGAAAGATGGAAAGTAATAGAAATCTTATCGATGAATGTAGCCCTTCTTCTGTATGATCGCAAAGATGGTTTTTCAACAATAGAGAGCTTAAATTGAGCAATATAATTGAGAGAGTAATTGAGTATTTCTCTATGATGATACAAGATATAGAAGGTGGTTTAAATAGTACTTTCATTCGTAATAGTTTGCCTTGTTTAGCTCCTACCCGTTACTGTCATTTATTGCATTAATTGTCCGTTACATGATTGATTTGTTGAGGTAGTGATGGCAAATCCCGTGTAATCAGGGATTGACTGATTCTTTCCATACTCGTAACCGTTAGTGATCCCTTTTTATCAGATCCATGGTTGTGCCCTTGTGTTTGACTCCGAGGCGAATAGGTACGGTAAATTTGTGTACCACCCCGAGGTATTGCATACTTCTTCTGTACACGTCATTCTTCTTTGTCGTACTAATTTCAATGACATATGTCGTCACAGAATAGGTCCACGCGGCGAGTCTATTTTCCGGCTAATACAGGATGCTCTTATACTAGTATTGGTTCCCTGTTACTGATAGTGTATTTCGGATACAGAACCCTTTTGTTGGTTATTCACTTTCTATATATTCTTAAAAGGAATGAACAACAAAGTTGAATGTAGAGCTGATGAAAATGGTCAGCACCGTACCTTTACTTGCATGCTTGGTGTAGATGAAAATGAATTTATAGAAAACTTTGAAGGAATACTATGACAAAGATATCGTGTGCACTGTTAAATTTGCTGTAAACATCCTATGGGATTACTATTTGTTGGTTATTCATACTGATTCCTTGATCTTCCTCGTATATGTTCAGACTTCACGGATGTTCCTTTAAGAGACGATCAACGGGAATACCTTTGCAAGATTGCTGACGGGTAAGAGGTTCCTTTCAAAGTCTTTATGTTTACAGTATCTCGCTCCAGTTCCATACTTTCCATAGACACAACATTATTCGTCTGCAGGGTGAATCCAGTAACCGGTAATGCAACACGAGACACATTGTTCTGCAAATAGCCTGCAGATTTCAGAATCTAGTAGAGTAAGCTGTTAATCATTCATGGATCAATTACTCCCTATTTATTCCTATATATGATTCTGGCTTTTGAACCTCATGGTTTCACATAAAACATCAAAGTTACCTCTTATCGGGTATTCTCCTCTTCCAGCATTGCCTCGATTATGAATGTGGTAACTGGTATTTACATATCAAATTGTTGCATTCGTAGTTTTACATCTTTAACCAGCTAATTAACCCCCGTACTTCTGGTTGTGATTAATAAATAAGTACTTAACACACTTGAGATAAATAAATTGAAACCTACTTTCAGTTTTCCTCGCCAAATATAATATGCTGAGTACTAGTTCCAATGGCCTGATATATTACTTTATCCAATTATCTCGGCATCTCATGCAATATTAACTCATCAGAACTTCGATTAGCATAATTATGTTTTCATTATTTGATTAATGTAGGATTCCTCCCCATTTCTATCTACAGACTGTTTCTTCCAACTCAAAGGAAATATCTCTTTTGACTTTTTGAAGAGATTAAAAAATGGTTCGTATTTGTTCGTAAGATGATTCTTTTTAGATAAATAAACAAAAATATAACGGGCAAAGTGCACTAGTAGCCACTTTTAAGTACTTTTAAGTCTGTTATTTAAAATATATTCACAATTTACAATGTATTTAAAGATTAGTCAATTCACCCAAACTTCAGGACTAATAGCCTGTTTGGCCAAGCTGGAGAAATCAGCTTATTTTGAGAAGTGCTTTTGAAAAAATTACTTTTGGAGAGAAGCAGTTTGTGTTTGGCTAATCACTCTGAAAAACACTTTTGACCAATAATTTGTGTTTGGCCAAGCTTTTCAGAAAGTGCTTTTAAGTATCAAATTACGAATAAGGACATGAATAGATTTACTTAATAGTTAATATTATAAGTAAATAAATAATCTCAAAAATTTGTTATTACAGGCAATAATTAAATCTTTTCATTTTATTTAAGTACAATATGAAAATAAAATTTAAAAGTACTTAACTATTTTAATATAAGTTAAATATATTAAAAATCATTCAACAATTATAAAAGCATTCACCTCTAAAGTCACTATATATTAGAAAGCTATCCTAAAAATGATAAGAAATATTTATACCTTAATATCCTAAGTATTAGGTTTGACGGTTATTTTAGTATATACTATATTTTGTTAAGGGTATTTTTGGTAAGAAAAAAAGTCAAAACTGCTTCTGCTTCTGCTTTTGGAAAGAAGTTATTTTTTTCTGCTTCTCAGAAACTGCTTCTGCTAAAAAAAGCTTGGCCAAACACCTCAAGTTAGGAAAAAAAGTGCTTTTGGAAAAAAAAACACTTCTGGCCTCTTGAGAAGCTTGGCCAAACAGGCTATAAGTATCCTTAATTTTTGTATCCTAAATTTTTGAACTGTTAATTTGAAATTTAAGACTTAGTATCGTCAAGAGCAAATTGATTAATAAACTGTATATATATTTAAATAGTATGCTTAAAAATGGCTACTTGGTGTCATTTCCAGAAATATAACGGAGATGATTACAAAGTTCATGTCCCTGTCCAAGAGTCACTGTGGGCTTTACTAAATTATCTCCTAGGGAGAAGGGTAAAATTCATAAATAGCCGGTTTTAAATATTGTAATTGAAAAATAATCATAGGTTCAAAAATCGTCGAAAACTAGCCACCTTTTAACACGAAAATAAAATTTAGATAAAAGTACCCTCAACTTAATAAAGCATGCCCCTACTTAGAAAAGCGCAGAGACATATAATTCCAGGTAATTATTTTGGAGTTCAAGCTTCTATACATTAAATTCCTGAACACTATAATGGGGGTCAAGCTTCCCAACATCAGCACAATATACCGGATTTCGGGTTTTCTTGGTTGAACTCCAGCAGATTGTGCTGATATTCCATGAAAAAGTAGCAGAACTGGCACGTGACTTAAATTAAAAAGAAGAAAAAAATGAAGAATAATGTCATGGTTTCCTTACTGGTACATAATGCTTCGAGGCATCTTGCAACAACAAATTCTTTTCTTACTCTTTGTATACGGTCGAAATCGGGCATGTCAGATATCATAAGCACGAGGAGCTGCCCCGAGAGTAAGCTCGTAATAAACCAGGCTCGAGCTCAATAGCAAAGTACGGAGCACGAAGATCGAAGTGCTTGCTGAAGATCGAGACCGAGCATGACCGACTTCGAGTAAGGCATAATAACGGAATGGCGAGATATTAGCAACCGACCGAAGATCTTGGCGGAAATCCCGGAACATATCAAATCAAGTGGTTATTGACGTCAATCATGGGAATTATTTTCGTTATTAGAATTGTACCTTATTTAGGATTCCTCTACTATATAAAGAGGGACCCTATTCATTTGTAAGGGGATTGATTCACTGATAAAGATATACAAAAACGCTGCTCTCAATTTTACTTACTATCCATTACTGTTTATCATTATTTATCTTCTGCTCTTTACTGTTCTTCTTACCCAACCTCGAGACCATCTCGAATCGAGGTCGAAAGCGCTGTTAGAATACTGGTTTGATTTATTTTACTATTTAGATTATTTATTCAATTCCTTGTTTGTCAATTGGTATTGGATTAAATCACGTATCCTTAAAATCACTAAATAAGTTTAATTGTTATTCGAATTTTAGGGTAAACACTCTTATTGTAGAACAATAAGTTATTTAAAACTTTACGCGCCTCCTCTGCTTCTAATGAGTGAAACAGTGGTGCTCGGACAGTGACCACTGGAGAATCGAGGTTATTGGTAGAGATCTGTGGTGGTGGAAGGCTAAAATAATTGAAAGGAAATAATGACTATCAGTTAAGTGGTCGGCTAGTTAAGGGGTTGGGGTCAATCGGAGTAGCAGGTCACAACAAGATAAAGACGTAACTGGATTTCGAAATTTTTTACAGTGAAACTCCGTGATATTTTACTGGGTTTTACTTGTAAAAAATTAAAACTCCAACACCGTATTTTTAGCTAGGGATATTTTAGTCAAGATTTTATTTTCACATTAAAAATAGCTAAGTTTAAATTACACATGAATTCGTGGTTATTTTTTAATTACAAGTCCTAGAAGTGGCTACGTCGTGCTATTTTTACTAGGGACAACAACAACAACAACAACAACAATTCAGTATAATTCCACTAGTGAGGTCTGGGGAAGGTAGTGTGTACGCAGACCTTACCCCTACCCTAGGGTAGAGAGGCTGTTTCCGATAGACCCTCAGCTCCCTCCCTCCAAGAACTCCCCACTTTGCTCTTGGGGTGACTCGAACATCACAATCTCTTGGTTGGAAGTGGAGGGTGCTCACCACTAGAGCAACCCACTCTTTACTAGGGAGGATGACAGAAATAAGACACTTCAGTGCCACTATTGATTTTTTGACACCAGTAATTGAAATTTGGAAAAATAGCCCTCCTTCCCCCTCTAGAATATTAAAGTTCGCTCGTCACGAATTTTTCTCGATGCCAGAATTTTAAAGCGCGCCGTAGATCACCAAAAGTTTCAACATTGTGGCTGAAATTTTGGTGATCGTCATAATTTATGGCACTTCAAAATTTTGGCGGTGCTTTAAATTTCTAGCAGGCGTATTTTAAAATTTTAACGCGGGCTATTTTTCCAAAACTTTTCTTACTGAGGTGAAAATATAAACACTGATTTTAAAAAGATCCATCCAAATAAAATTTTTAGTATCTCCTAACCATGATATGGATGTAGTGGACCATTACAACCTAAAGAGTTTTTGACACAGTTGGCTGCTCAGCCAAAAAGTCACTGCTCGCAATTTCACAATATAACTTGTAACAAAACAATACTACATCCGTTTCAATTTACGTGAACCCATTTGACTGGGCACGAAGTTTAAGAAAAGAGAGAAGACTTTTGAACTTGTGGTGTAAAATGAGGCATATATATTTTGTGTGGCTATAAATCGTTGCATAAAGGTAAATTGTTTCCAAATAAGGAAAGTGGTCATTCTTTTTGGCGCAGACTAAAAAGGAAATAAGTTCGCATAAATTGAAACGGAGGGAGTAATAAATATCCTAACCAATAAAATTAGATCTGCGGCGCGCCCCTCCTTCCTTAACCGCCTAGACTGAAAAATTGCACTCGTTCCTCTTCTTCCCAACTTATCTCTTTCACCATAGCTCCACATTTTCCCTATTGTTCATCATTTTTCTTAATCTTTTTCCCCATTTATCTCCTTCACCACAGTTCTACCTCTTTTATGTCCTTCACTATTTTTTCCAATCCATTTTTCACCGTAGCTCCACCACCTTGACTCACCATCTCTACCTTTCTCTTCATCATCACAAAACCAATAGCCTCCTTTATTTCTCATCCGTTCACATTCTTCCTTCACAAAAATTCATCAATCTTCAACAATTAGTGAAACACCACAGTTTATAAACATCTACCAGTAAACTTCATCCAACCACCATTAAAAACTCCACAATAACATATTATATATCTATATATATATATATATATA
>AWOL01S0022421.1:0-10298 GCA_000715115.1 Nicotiana otophora
AATAAAGTATCCCGTAGACTTAATGGTCGAGTGAGTGCTTGCTCGAACTCGAAATAAAAGTAGCCCGTAGGCTTATTGGTCGAGTTTATCTTAATTCTGTTTGCATAATAAATCTCCAAATAGAGGAACTTTTCTTGGATATAAGATGTTGGCAAAGAGAACTTTCTTTGCAAGTCACTATAAAAGTATTTATGTTTCGTGTTTGGGTTCAGGCCAACTACATGAGCATGGTTCATTTTGACCATTTGGCTCTTACAACTTTTCCTATTGGAAAGCCGTTGTTGCGAAATAACTTTCTTGCATCAGTGTTTGATATATTCGAGGGCTAATGCCCCCCAGTATTCGAGGTCGATTGTAAAGAGGCCTCAGATACTGTTGTAAGCGCAACACGATCATTGGTTGCCTCATTAAAAACCTTGCCGAAAAACCCATTTGGGATAAAACCGGTCTAAGGGAAAAAGAGTGCAACGCGTGCTTTCAGATCTTAAGGCTTCGTATTGAAGGATCCATCTTGGCTCCTGATTAGACTTCTGCAGGGGTCAGTTTTGAAATGTAAATGAATATGGGAGGGTCGTACCTTAGTAGTGGTATCGTTTTAGATGTGACACATTCCAATTGCTTGATAATTGTTTGCCGTTTATAATGCCGAGTCTGTATGATCCTTTTCCGGCGTTCTTGAGAATCTGATATGGTCCTTCCCAGTTCGGTCCTAGTTTTCCTTCATTCGGATTTCGGGTATTGAGGGTGACTTTCCTTAGCACTAAGTCCCCGGGTTTGAAATGGCGGAGCTTGGTTCTTCGATTATAATATCTTTCGATTCGTTGCTTTTGGGCGGCCAATTGGACGAGAGCAGCTTCTCGTTTTTCATCCGATAATTCGAGGCTAGTGTTCATAGCCTTGTTATTTGATTCTTCTGTAGTGTATCGAAATTTGGTACTGGGTTCGCCAACTTCGACTGGTATCAATGCTTCGGACCCATATACTAAGGAGAACGAGGTTGCCTCCGTACTAGATTTTGACGTCATTCGATATGCCCAAAGGACTTCAGGTAGGATTTCTCTCCACTTTCCTTTAGCGTCGTTCAGCCTCTTCTTTAGGTTTTGAATGATAGTTTTGTTCGTTGATTTGGCCAGTACGTTCCCACTGGGGTGATACGGTATTTATAATATCCTTCTTATTTTGTGATCTTCGAAGAATTTTGTCACTTTGCTGCCCACAAATTGTTTCCCATTATCACATACTATTTCGGCGGGTATCCCAAATCAGCATATGATATGATCGCAGATAAAGTCTATAACTTTTCTCTCTTACTTTCTCGAACGCATGTGCTTCAACCCATTTAGAGAAATAGTCAGTCATAAATAAAATGAATTTAGCTTTACCGGGGTCGATGGCAAAGGGCCGACGATATCCATTAGCCATTTCATGAATGTCCATGGGAATAAGACCGAGTGAAGTTGCTCTCCGGGTTGATGGATCATTGGTGCAAACCTTTGACATTTGTCATATTTTCGAACAAATTCCTTCACGCCTTTGCCCATATCGATCCAATAATACCCTGCCCTGATTATGTTTTGGACTAATGGATTGGCACCGGAGTGATTCCCAAAAGTGCCCTCGTGCACTTCACGTAAGATGTAATCGGTATCTCCTGGACCCAAGCATACTGCCAATGGTCCATCGAATGTTCTTCGGTATAGCGTTCCATCTGAAGCCAACGTGAATCGAGCAGATTTGGTCCGTAGGGCCCTTGAATCTTTAGGATCCGATGGGAGCTTTCCGTTCTATAAGTTTTCAGTATACTTATTTCTCCAATCCCAGGTTAAGCTCGTAGAATTTATCTCAGCGTGACCTTCTTCGATCACGGACCTCGAGAGTTGAACGACAGTCCCCGAGCTCAAGTTACCTTCCTCGATCGATGATCCCAAATTCGCAAGTGCATCAGCCTTACTGTTTTGCTCTCATGGAACATGCTGTAAAGTCTATTGTTTGAAATGGTGCAAAGTGACATGTAGTTTGTCCAAATACCTTTGCATTCTATCTTCTCGAACTTCGAAGGTTTTGTTTACTTGACTTACCACCAACAAAGAGTCACATTTGGATTCGATGACTTCTGCTCTCATGTTTTTAGCTAGCTCGAGACCTGCAATCATGGCCTCATACTCGGCCTCATTGTTAGTCAACCTGGAAGTTTTAATAGATTATCTAATAGTGTTACCTGTGGGTGGCTTTAAAACTATGCCCAACCTGGACACTTTTACGTTCGAGGCCCCATCCGTAAAAAGGGTCCATACCCTCGAGGACGTACCCGATTTTAGCAGGAATTCTTTTTTGACTTCGGGTACGAGGGTTGGCGTGAAATCGGCCACGAAGTCTGCTAAAATTTGAGACTTAATGACCGTACGGGGTTGATACTCGATATCGTACCCACTGAATTCGCCGGCCCATTTGGCCAATCGGCCTGATAGTTTGGGCTTGTGCAAAATATTACGAAGTGGGTAAGTTGTTAATACGCATATGAGGTGACATTGAAAGTATGGTCGTAACTTTCTAGAGGTGCTTATCAGTGCAAGTGCCAATTTTTCTAGGTGTGGATATTTAGCTTCTGCTTCTTCTAAGGTTTGACTTATATAATAAATGGAAAATTGCGTACCTTGCTCTTCCTGAACTAGGACACCGCTTACTGCGATTTTTGATACTGCCAAGTATAAGCAAAGTTTTTCATCTGCTTTTGGAGTGTGAAGTAGTAGTGGGATCGACAGATATTGTTTCAGCTCCTTCAACGCCTGTTGGCATTCCAGAGTCCAAGCGAAATCTTTCTTCTTTTTGAGTAGGGAGAAAAATTTGTGACTTCGATCTGATGATCTCGAAATAAATCGGCCTAGGGTCGCAATTCGTCCCGTTAGCCTTTGTACAGCTTTTACGCTGTCCACGATGGTGATGTCTTCGATGGCCTTGATTTTATCGGGGTTAATCTCGATTTCCCGATTTGACACCATGAAGCCGAGGAACTTGCCTGAACCGACTCCGAAAGCACATTTTTCGGGGTTGAGCTTCATGTTGTATTTCCTCAAAATTTGGAACGTTTCTTGCAAATGGGTCAGATGGTCCTCTGCGCGCAGAGACTTAACTAGCATGTCATCAATATAAACTTTCATTGATTTACCTATTTGTTTTTCGAATATTTTATTTACTAGGCGTTAGTAAGTAGACCCCACATTTTTTAGCCCGAAGGGCATCACATTATTACAATATGTTCCATATTTGGTGACAAATGAAGTTTTTTCTTGGTCTTCCAGGCTTATTTGGATTTGATTATACCCGGAGTAGGCATCGAGAAAAGTGAGGATCTCGTGGCCGGCTATGGCATCGATCATGCGATCGATGTTGGGCAGCGGAAAAGAATCTTTGGGGCATGCTTTGTTCAAATCCTTATAGTCCACACATATTCTAAGTTTCTTTCCCTTTTTAGGTACTACATCTACATTGTCTAACCATTCAGGATATTGTACCTCCCGAATGGACCCTATCTTGAGAAGTTTGGTTACCTCGTCCTTTATGAATGCGTGCTTTACCTCGGACTGGGGTCTTTTCTTTTGCTTCACCGGTCTGAACTTTGGGTCCAAGCTTAGCCGATGCATCGTTATGTCCGGTAGAATCCCTGTTATATCTAAATGGGATCAGGAAAAACAATCAATGTTATCGATAAGAAATTGAACAAGTTTCTTCCTGAGTTCGGGGCTCAACCCCGTTCTCAGGTATACCTTTCGTTCGGGCCAGTGCTCGATTAGTGTGATTTGCTCCAATTCCTCAATTGTTGATTTGGTGGCGTCGGAGTCATCGGGAATCACGAAGGATCGAGGGACCCTCTGGTCATCATCTTCTTCGATCATCTGGTTATCTGGTTGGGTCGAAGCCGATGTCTGTGATTGCTATTTGGTATCTCGTTCTCCTTCTAAGCCCAATCCCTTTACTGACAAAGGCGAGGATATTGGTTTCGCTTCCTCGACGGCGAACATTTCTTTTGTGGCTGGTTGTTCTCCGTACACTGTTTTGACTCCTCTCGATGTTGGTAATTTGAGGACCTGATGTAGGGTTGAAGGTACAACTCTCATGTTGTGGATCCGTGGCCTTCCGAAAAGAGCGTTGTACCTCATGTCTCCTTCGATCACGTGAAATTTCGTTTCCTGGACGATTCTGACCACGTTTATTGGTAGAATTATCTCGGCTTTGGTGGTTTCATATGCTATATTGAATCCGTTTAGAACCAGGGTTGCGGGTACGATATGGTCCCTCGGGCCGAGCTGCTCTACGACCTTCAATCTGATGATGTTGGCCGAGCTACCTGGATCAATTAACACACGCTTAATTTTAGTTTTATTCATGAGCACGGATATTACCAGTGCATCGTTATGAGGTTGTACAACCCCTTCTGCATCTTCATCATTGAAGGACAAAGTTCATATGGGTGTGTAATCCTGAGTTCGAGATCGCTTTTCTCTCACAATCGATGTTTTAGTGCGTTTAAGAATTGGTCCCTGAGGGGTATCGGCACCGCCAATGATCATGTGAATGACATGTTGTGGCTCTTCCTGCTCGTTTTGCTTGCCGAAATCCCTATTTTTAAAATGGTTCCTCGCCCTATCACTCAAAAATTCCCGAAGGTGGCCTTTGTTAAATAACCAGGCTACTTCCTCTCTTAGTTGCCTGCAATCTTCTGTTCTGTGGCCATGGGTGCCATGATATTCGCACATTCGATTGGGATTCCTTTGTGCAGGATTGGTCTGCATGGGTCGAGGCCATTTAGTATCTTTGATGCGTCTGATAGCCGACACGATGGCGGATGCATCAACGCTGAAGTTATATTCCGATAACCGAGGTGCTTCTAGAGGATCGACATATTTATCAAAGCCACTCTTGCTCATAAGTCCCCGAGAATTTTTCCCTTGATCAATCCTTCGATTGTTCCGAGCGGTGCTGCGTGTTGAACCGTTGTTCATCCGATCTGCGACGCACGGTTGATATCGGTCTCTGTTCGACCTTTGTTCTATGTCGATCTCCCTTTGGTTTTTAGTAGCTGTCCTGTTCTGATGCATGGATCCAGACGGAGCTCCCAACTGGTCATCTTCGACCCTAATTTTTGACTAATATCGGTTGTGTATATCTGCCCAAGTTATTGCTGGATACTCAATCAAATTTTGCTTCAGCCGACGCGATGCTATCGAACTTTGCTCGTTCAACCCTTAGGTGAAAGCTGGGACGGCCCAATCGTCTGTGACCGGTGGCAATTCCATGCGTTCCATTTGAAATCGGGATACGAATTCCCTCAGCATTTCATTACCCCTTTGCTTTACTTTGAAGAGGTCTGATTTCCTCGTTGCAACCTTTATGGCACTAGCATATGCCTTTAGGAACGAATCTGCTAACATGGCAAAAGAATCGATGGAATTTGGCGGCAGATTATGATACCAGATCATCGCTCCCTTCGAGAGGGTTTCCCCGAACGTTTTCAACAACACGGATTCGATCTCATCGTCCTCCAAATCTTTACCCATGATGGCACATGTGTAAGAGGTGACGTGTTCGTTAGGATCAGTCGTACCGTTATATTTGGGAATTTTGGGCATACGGAATAATTTGGGGATTGGGTTTGGGGCCGCACTCGAGGGAAAAGGCTTTTGTATGATGTTTTTTGAATCCAGCCCTTTTATCAATGGCTGAGCTCCGAGAATTTGATCGACCCTGGCATTGTATGTTTCCACTCTCTTGTCATTGGCTTCGACTCGTTTTGTGAGTTCCTCGAGCAATTTACTAATTTCAGAAGTGGTCCCCGATTCTTGTTCGTTTAATTTCACTATGGCGGGCTCCGTTCTCGGGGTGATTTCTCGAAGCGGATTGGGATCTGGCCTTCTTTGTATATGAGTTTGGCTATGCAACTGAGCTATCACTACTTGTTGGGCTTGTAACATCTCGAAGATCATACGTAAGCTGGCTACGATTTTTCCCACGTTATGGGTGCCTCGAGCCACGGATCGAGTACCGCCCTGAATGCTTTTTTCTGGTTCGGAACGCTGGTTCGCCTCAAGAGCCACTTGCGAATTGACATCTAACGGTACTTCGGCTCGAATTTCTGGTACTTCGATTCGAGCCTTAGTGCCATCATTAATTGGCCTTCCGACCCCGGGTACCAAGTTGTTGGTTTCATCTTGAAGGCCGGCTTCGTGGTCGATAGGTAAAGCTATTGCTGATTCGAAGTTGTAAACTGGTATGTACTGCAGGTTTATATCAAACAACCACTGTTATCCTTAGCCCCACGGTGGGCGCCAAACTGTTTACCCGAAAAATCAGATAACGTTAAATTTATATATGGTTCTAAGAATATGCGATATAATTTGATACAAATCGTATAGAGAAATAGAAATATGAGTGTTCTTGGCTATGAGAATGGAAAATAGTGAGCAAAAGAATGAATAAGGTAAAAATAAACAAGCATCAAGTGATATCTTTCAATATGAGAAGTGATCTTTTGTTACAGTATATTCTCCATCCCTGCTTACAAGGATTTCCCCATTTATAATAGAGGGATCCTCCTTTGTTCATAATAAAATAAAGCATATAGTGGAGGACTCATGATGAATTGTCTCTTCCTCGATTCCCGCCAAGATTCTCTCCCTTAGTGCGGTTGTAACGGCTCTTGTCTGTGAGCTCGATACTGGCTCAAACTCGTTATTGGGTCGAGCCCTCGGTTTTGGCTTGAGTTCGACCTTCGGGGTGGGCGTAGCGCATTTCCGACCTCCAAGCAATGCCTTGCGGATCGATTTGGCCACGGGCTCGATAAAAGTATCAAACCGACTCCTCGATCAGCCTTCAGACTCGAGGCTCGTTTGTACTGTCTTCGGAACTCATCCCAAAACCTTACTCCGGTTGCTTACCATTCGAACTCGACCGAACGTAGGAAGGCCGAAATCTATTTCGACCGTGTACAATATTACTCCTAATGATTTAGGGTTACGTTGTTTCTAATATATTCTTCGCTCCCATGTGTCTAATTTGGGTAGACTGACTGTAATGTCTTTCAGAAACAGGTAGTGTGGATTCAAAGGGTGGATATGAAGTTTAACAACTTTGGACTTTGTATTAACCTCCAGTTATATGAGTTCACACAGAAGGTATGATATGATTTAAGTTGGGATTACACAAAAATAACGTAATATTTTTCTTATATCTTTTGTACTGCACGTTATAAGGATAAGAATCACTCCATGTTGATTTGGAGTTATTTCACTATATCTCTTTATTGTGTATTCTTTGTCAGTGGGCTTTGCAATGTGAATAAGGTGGTATTTTTCTTATGTCTTTTATACTGCACGTTATAAGGATAAGAATCACTCCATGTTGATTTGGAGTTATTTCACTATATCTCTTTATTGTGTATTCTTTGTCAGTGGGCTTTGCAATGTGAATAAGGTGGTATTTTTCTTATGTCTTTTATACTGCACGTTATAAGGATAAAGAATTGCTACATGTTGTTTCGAGTTATTTCACTATATCGGTCAAATTTGAATTCTTTGTCAGTGTACTTTGCAATATGTTTGAAAAGTTGATTGGATTGGATTACATCTCATGTACTTTGAATGCTCGTATTGTAGGAAGTTTAATATTTGGCATGTAAAATTTCATATTCATTTTGCTTTTGTTAAAAATATATAGATCTAAAAAGAGCCAAAAAAAAAAAAGAAGAAGATGAAAGTAGCCGAAGATACACCCGAACGTCTCTGTAACTTAGTAGTTCATAGATTTCTTTATTTGTTTTTGCTCCAGTATTAAATATCGAGTGAATAATTATATTGGAATATAGCTTTTGTTTAAGGGCAAGTTTGAGTTATTGACATTCCTTTGTAGCCTTGAATGTGACGAAATATAATTTACTTTCAAGAGGGTCAAGTCAAACTTTTCCAATATTTGTTAAGTCAATAATTTGTAGATTACTACAAATCAAACTAAAATGTTTTTCGGAAAAGAATCAAAGGAAATTTTCACCTAAATGAACACACATGTTCTGTAAAAAGAAATTACCATAAGGTTGACTCATGAGATTATCAGGAAAAGTCCAGTATGGCTTTTTTATTGTTAATGGAACTTATCTTACATGATATATGTAGTTCATTCACATTCACTTTCATTATATCTTTCCGATCTTATTTATGCATCATGACATGTACCTTGCTGTTGTGATACATTTGTAGGTCTGTTTTTATACTCTGTTGTTTTTATATATTAGTAAGGGTATTAAAATGATTTTGAATAATTTATATGAACTCTTGCATTTTGACACATTTAATTGAGTGAGGAGAAAATGAAAATGAAAATGAAAATGAATGGTACATGTGAAATAAGTGATGATGACATGTATTGGAAATTTAGGGAAGTGCTTCTTCTAATTTTTAAGTTTTTAAAATAGAAGATACATTTTTAAACCTAACCTGTAGTGTTCACAGGCTCTAACCTTTGCGGAGAAGAATTGGATTAGCTACATTGGTACTTTTTTTAACGTTCCTTCATTATGCAATAGGTATTACAGTTTTTTCGAGCGGAGAAACTCCATTCAAGAAAAAATAAATGCAACATACTCTTATATATAAATAACATGATAACAAGTTTATCTCATGCGCATAGCTTTTTCCATGTAGTGCATAATCATTATTGGATACTACTAATCTACTATAAGCTTTTATTTTCATAGCTTCGGAAACTCAAAGGGAAAGAAGATGGAATCACCATTAAAATTGTCCTCTATCTCAAGAGGAGAAGCCTCTTGATGATGACTGGACCAACTCTAGAATTCAAGAAAAAAAGTGACATTTCATCGGTGTCAGGAACTACGCCTTAGATAGCGGCATTATCATGTCTTCTTGAGGCATTTGCATTAATCTGTGAGAAAAAATTCCTCTATAAATAGTGTCGAGAAAACATGAGGAGCATGGCAGCTTTCTTCTTTATCGGATTGGGAATGGGAGGATATAGTTATTTGAGTAGTTTGTTGCATGAGTTGTTCATAAGACATCAAATTGCGGCGACTGATGGTCTTAACAAGGGAAGATTATACTACACTACAGATTTTGAATTTTGAGTATTCTCTTGTATTTGTAAATTGGTACCAAGTACAAATGAGGAGAAAGATAACAAATGTCAAAAGAACAACGGAAAGACCTCATGAGTAAGATCAAGTCACATTGTAATTTAAATCTCACTTAAAATTAATAATATAGGATATTGTGATTGCAGCACTATAAGAGTAGTCTAATTAAAATTGAGTTTTGGCCATTGCGGTAGTTATTGCTCATGACTTAATGCTTTGTTTGAACCCAAACTAGAAAGCAAAGAAAAATAAAAATTAACTATACCGTATAAGAAAGATGTTAGTAGAATTCTGATCTCACGCATTGAATTGTTGTTATCTACTAAATTTGGATTAGTGGTGCATTATCACATGCAATAAAATCCTCAAACAGGAATACATGACATTCATGAAGATTATTTTGACTTGGATATAGATCTTATTAAACATTTGAAATAATATTTCGAGATCATATACTTTTATTTTTCAAACTTCAACCAAATAATTAATGTCCAAATGCCTACTTAACTTTTTCATTTCACCATTTGTAATCAATGTAGTAGTTCTTGATAAAATCATGAAGAAATGTATTACTAGTATAAATTGGGGTTCTTTAATATGGCATTAATTGTTTAGTCATGTTTTATTTTCTTTATTGCCGTGTGAAGCGCGAGTAAATTTACTAGTTATATATTAAATATTACATTTTAAACTTACTATATATACTTTTATTTCTCCCACAATCATTGTATATAATATGTATATTTATTGTTTATTTAGTGTATGCTCACAAAGTATGCACTAGATGTACCGTAGTATACATTTACACAAATGATACAGTTGGAATATTGCCTCTCCATTCACCATAAAACACTTGAAGCTCTGACCTCAACGTCTATCAATGAACATCATTAAATCACCAACACCATCATACAATGTATAAGCATTGTATATACATATAAACATTGCACATACACATATTATAAACTGTATAATGGTATATATAAATTTTTTATATAATATAGTTTAGTGTATATATAATATTTACATACTTTATAACAATGTATATACAATTCTTATACACAACTAAAACACAAGCACCAACCATCATTAAACCCTTAAATCACCACCAATATCTACTTCAATATTTTTTTTACCAGTAAACACTATTAGAACACCC
>AWOL01S0022421.1:11498-115852 GCA_000715115.1 Nicotiana otophora
CCCCCCCCAAAAAAAAGGCAACTACATGTAACACAAAAAAATAGTTGTAATGACCCGACCGGTCGTTTTGAGCATTGACATTTCGTCCGGTGGTTTGAAATCTTGACTACCTTCATATGATATATTACAATTTGCGTGTATGGTCAGTTTTGGTCTTCGAGTTGTTCGCAATTGATTTAGGAGAATGATTCTTAAATAGGAAGCTTTAAGTTTGAAGAGTTGACCAAGTTTGACTTTGTGTATTTGACCTCGGATCGGAGTTTTGGTGGTTCCCTTAAGTCCGGATGGTGATTTTGGACTTGGGCTTATGCCTAAATTTACATTTGGATGTTTCTAGAAGGTTTTGGCACTAGTTGGCGAAAGTTGGCAATTTAAAGGTTTGGAATATTTATAAGTTTGACCGGGAGTTGACTTTGATGATATCGGGTTCGAATTGTTGTTTCGGGAGTTGGAATATGTTATGTCATTTAGAACTTGTGTGCAAAATTTGAGGTCATTCCGAGTTGAATTGATGTTGTTCGGCACGAGTTTTGGAAGTTGAAAGTTCAAAGGTTCATTGAGTTTGATTTGAGGTACGATTCATAGTTTCGATATTATTATGTGTGATTTGAGGCCTCGAGTAGGTCTGTGTTATATATTGGGACTTGTTGGTATGTTCGGACGGCGTCCCGAGGGGCTCGGATGTGTTTTGGAGTATTTTGATCATGATGGGCAGTTCTGGTGCTGGTTCTTCACATCTGCGTAGATTTGGCCACAAGTGCGGACTCGCTTTTGCGAGAGAGTGATCGCTTCAGTGAAGAGGAGACGTCTAGGTGAGTTCTTCTTCTGCTGAGGTTTTGGCGCAGATGCGGGCGCGCTTCTGCGAGATATGGGACGCACCTGCGGAGTTGCAAATGCGGCTATGGATCCGCAGATGCGAGAAATAGTCAGAGTCAGCTTGTTCGCAGATGCGAAAATGGGATCGCAGGTGCGACATTTTGTCCGCAGATGCGGATTGCCTCGCAGCTTATATTATTTAACGAGGTTTTGGTTCATTTTATCACAACTTGAGATTTAGAGCTCAGATTTGGGCGATTTTAGAGAGGATTTTCACCACATGGATTGGGGTAAGTACTTTTTACTAGGATTTGATTATATTACATGATTTCATCTTTGTTTTGGCATTTGATTGATGAATTTAAAAGAGAAATTAGGGATCTTTGTATAAACTTTTGTAAAGTGAATATTTGAGATTTGAACATCGATTTGGAGTCCGATTTGAGTGAAATTTATATGATTGGACTCGTATTTGAATGGGTTGTCGGAATTTATGAGTTTTGTCGGGTTTCGAGGTGCGGGCCCGGTTGACTTTGAGTATTTGGTTAACGATTCGACCTTTATCGTTTCGGTTTGATTCCTATGGCATTATTTGATGATTTTGAGTTGCTTTTCGCTAGTTTTGAGCCCTTCGGAGGTCGATTCGCGCGGGATGGCATTTTTAGAGTATTGATTTGGCTTGCTTGAGGTAAGTATCTTACCTAAATTTGGTTGAAGCTCTAGTTTTCTGGATTATTTGTGATAGTTACGTCCCATGGGTGGCGCACATGTGCGGGATTGAGCCGATGTGCATGCACCAGGGTATTTGTTCATGCTCGGGGTAGTGCTTAAGCTATAATATGCCTTGAATTGATTGCCAAGCTTCATGCTGTGATGTTTCTCATACTTGTACCCCATTGTGAGCTATTTGAGACATATTTGAGGTTACATAGAGGTTAATCTCCTGATTAAACCCGATAGTTGCTATTTTGTGATGTATTTACCTAATTTGAGCTATGATATCACACTTGCACATGTAAACACCTAGCATGCTGCTTATACTAGTGCAGGAGTATGAAATCTGATGTTCTTTGATCATGTACATGTATTATTGCATTCTGCTTTATGTGTGATATAGATTGGACTGGTAGCCCGTGACCAGGCCGGGCAAATTATTTTATTGAGCCTTTGACCATGCCGGGTGAGTTGCGTGAGTTGTCCGTACAACACATGAGTTGTCCGTAAAACACGTGAGTTGTCCGTGCGGTTGATATTATTAGCACGTGAATTGTTCGTGCGGATCCAGATATTGATATTATTGGCATATGAGTTGTCCGTGCAGCACGTGAGTTGTCCGTACGATTGATATTATTAGCATGTGAGTTGTTCATGCAGTGTGTGGATATGGATCCATCCCCCTAGGGTCACCCTCTCATGTGCCTTATTGATGTGTACACTCAGATTGTGAGAAACTGACGAGTTTCTGGTTGATGTGAGCTCTAGAAGAGCTGGCTATTAGTTTGGTTTGGTTACTGAGATTCTGATGTGGGCCTGAGAGCCGTGATGTGATTTCTTTTTGGATCGAGTTGCGCACTGCAACAGGTTGATATTTGGTTATTACATTTCATCTTTAATTGCAATTTTCTTGGTTGTTTACCTGATTTATGTGCGTATATTCCTTATATGCAGTATTGTTGATTAAGCAGAATACGTTAAGAAAACTGAGAGCACCAAGG
The DNA here is from genome assembly GCA_000715115.1 of Nicotiana otophora. Taxonomy (NCBI): domain Eukaryota; kingdom Viridiplantae; phylum Streptophyta; class Magnoliopsida; order Solanales; family Solanaceae; genus Nicotiana; species Nicotiana otophora. Next base: position 14,030 of record AWOL01S0022421.1, read on the forward strand.
TGGTTTTATCTGTGATTTCATGATTTGATCATATTTTCTATTCTATACTCGTTGGAAGTTATGAACTTGTACAGGTTATTGGCAAGTATCATTTATAATTCTTGCTTCTATTACCTCACCGATGTTAGTTATGATACTTGCTGAGTACATATGGTCAGTTGTACTCATACTACACTTCTGCACCTTTTGTGCAGATTTTGGAGTTGAGATGTTGTGGATGGCTGGAGTTGGCACTGGAGATGTACCTATCTTCTAGTTATAGCTACCACTTGTCCTTGGTAGTTTTAGATTCGAATCCTGTTATGTACATTTCAAACAGATATTGTATTTATTTCGTATTAGGTTTGTAAATCTAGTCTTAGTGGCTCATGACTTTTACTACCAGTCATTAGGTTATTGTCTAAAATTCAGTTATTCCACTTCTTGACTCTTATCATTATTATGAATTGTGTTGGTTGTTATTTTGCTTACTTAGTGAGTTGGGTTAGGTGACATCACGGCTAGGCGGATTTTAGGTCGTGACAAGTTAGTATCAGAGCCCTAGGTTCATAGGTTCTACGAGTCATGAGCAAGTGTTTAGTCGAGTCTTGCGGATCGGTATGATGACCTCCACACCTATCTTCAAGAGGCTACAGGGCATGTAGGATAATTTCCCAGCTTTCTTCCCTTGTCGTGCGGCATTGATTCATCTTGAGACGTATCTTTTGAATTCCTTCCACTCACTCGTATGTTATATTGAGCACCCGGTATCAGCTGTGCATCAACGGCTTGTGATATCATGAATGGGGTGCAAGATGTGTTCTCTATGTTATGGAGTTAGGCGAGTCTAGAGGGCTTGAGGCCAGGTTCATACCACAGCTTGGGCTCAGTGGTTTTAGTTGTGTGAGTATGCGCTTTTAGACTTATATCTTCGGTAGTGTCACTAGGAGTGGGTTTGATGGTCCAGTCAGTGGTTATATAGCTATATGATGAGTATGATATGATAGAGAGCTATGCTTAGATGATTTGGATGTGATGAGAAGAGTTTGCTTTGGTTGTGAAAAGTACTATGGGCGCTTGATTTCTGTCTTGATGTGTTGTACAGTCTCGAATTGTGGGTGTACTAAGGGATCTTTCATGGTGTTGATGTGTAGAATGAAGTAGATTCTTACGTCTTGTTGACGAGTTCAGACTCGGTATGATTAAGTGATTGCATTGTGGTTGTGGCAAGGATGGGGTCATAGTCAGATGCCATTTGAGGATGAGCAGGTGGGTTATCTCCTGTGGGGTGGTCTATGGATATGTGATTCTCATGATGTTTCTATGGAGAGGTTTTCTTCTACCAGTGGATTATATATGTTGCAATCTGAGTTTGGATCACTTGATAAAGTTGGCTTGACTGTCACGAGGATGGATATGTGCTTAGCAGGTGATTTGATGTATTTTATGATTAGAGTTACGTGAGTGTATGCAGGAATTTTGTTGAATTATAGTGCGGGATTATGACAGTTATTAAATAAAGGTATTGTGGATTATGGAATATTATGTTCTATGGCTTTGAGCCAAGTGGGGAAGCCTGCTATCCAAGATCAGATTGCATCATCATGTGTTATGATTAGTTTCGGTCTGAGGCATATTTGAGGATAAGTTGTCACTTGAAGAGGTTGGTTTTGAGGATGACTTGAGCAAGAGAATTTTTGGATGTATGATGTATTACACCTTATGGCTATATGGGAATCTAGGAACGATTCGGGTTGTTTATTCGTAGTGGAGTAGTGTGCATGGAGTAGGGATTCACTTAGTTGCTTAGAGATGTGGGTTACTTCTTATGGTATTTATGTGCTAATGGAGTACAAGTCTGTGGATGAATATCAAGAAGGTTCTAATGGGCTCAAGATTCATATGTGGTGTTTAAGAAATTTTCGGATTTGTAAATAACTAAGATATGAGATTTGTATTGGATGGTATCGGGACTCGCAGTATTTCTGTATCATTATGGATTCTACATTTCAATATAAGAGAGGTTAAGGAAACAACATCAGATTTACATGAGGTCTCTTTAGACTGGGTATCTCAAATAAGGCATTTTTGGGTACTTAAGAGGGAATACAATGGCTTATGGGTTTTAGGACGATAAGGTTTCATGCTAGGATCTCTTGTAGTGAGCTTTGGGTTAAGGATCGTAGTGTACTGGTAAGGAGAAGTGTTAACTTGAAGGCAAGTCGAGAGGGTTTCAAAGAAATAAGTCAGTTTGGTAGTGGTTTAGATCAGCATAGTAATAAAAATGATCGGTTGTTTAGGTGTGGCGAGGCTTTATAGGTATGTTGTGGCAATGCTCTTGGGTTGGGCGATCTGTGTAACTTGGTTGAGTTATAGGGATTCAATTCTGATGGCTTGGTTATGTGCAAATGGGTTCCGAAGAATTATGATGGTGTCAATCACGGCTTGAGATGGATATTTTTTACAAGCATGGGGAGTTTGTTGCGTGTTGTGGTTTTCTCTTGGATGGGTTCAAGTGGAAGGTTTCTGGTAGATTGAGTATGTATCCTTCTTGTAGATCAGAGTTGATAACGAGATTCTCGTGCTTTCATATGATGGTATGATAGAGGCGATGCGTCGTGTGGGATTAAGATGTGCATGTACAAGTTTGTGGTTCAGTTTCATAGGGAAGGTCATGAGTTCTAGAGAGTATGGACGGTTCCAGATGTTTAGAAGAATGTTGGCACTATTTGGTATCACCTAAGAAGCGTGCGCATTGAAGAAGTCACACTATGTTTTGACTTGCAGATGCTTGACTCGAATTACGGTAATCGCCTGGTTGATCGACTATTGATGTTCTGATTTTTCTATATGGTACGAAAGAATTATGGAAGTATTTCTCGTGAGATTTTGTGCATGAGAGATGCGTTAGTCATTTGAGTGGTGGAGTTGGGATCAGACATGAAGATTAGGGATTTGAAGACTAGGAGGGTTCTCAAAGGCAGATTGTTCCTTATTTGCGGATAGTGTAGGTATGTTGAAAGGTTGACAGCTGAGTGTATGTATTGTGAATGTGTTATTGTGGAGGTTATCTATCTATTTTTGGAGGATCAAAATTGATTTGGAGGCTACTAATAGTCCTATTGAGGATATGTATTCTACATCGAGTCGAATTTGTTTACTAAGCACAGCTATTATTGAAGGGTGTGTCATCATCTAGAATTGATCTTATTCGTGTTCTGATATATATTCCATGTATTGCTCTTGTATGCTGCAATGGGTTGTGAGATTTTTGATCATTTACACACATGATGGTTCGGTTTGGGCCTCGTGGCAAAATTCGAGCAAGATAACTATTGGGATGTTGAAGGATTGGTTGTGCTTTGGTTTTGGCCATGCACTTCATGTGATTTTTGTCGATATGCATATTATTATTGATTTTGAGCATCATGGCTCGGGGTATTCCATGTGGGCCGGTGTTCGGATTAGTCCATGCATCACAATAGAGTTATGTTGGGATATGATCCTTTGTGTTTATTCCGTATGTTCTGTTTCTCCTTTGTGTGATGGGTTCATAGCATCGCGCTTGTGGTGGTATCTGTTGATCTTGTAGAATGATTATATCATTTGATTCTCTTTCCATTTTTGGTACATTAGAGTTGTTGCTTGTTTGGTGCACGGATTGTACAGTATGTGGCTCGAGGTGGTGCTGGTGTGGCATGTTGGCTGAGCAGCTTGTACTCGATGAGATGAGGTTATTGGACCTGGAATAAGTACTATCAGATTTGTTGAAGGTATATTTTGAAAAATAACATCTCTAGTCAGCTTAGACTTTGGCTATGGGTCTTACCGGGTGAGAGAGCTCCACGACTTGTTGATCTAATGAGTGGTTATTAGTTTATGCGTGCTTCATTCATCATTGGCAGTGTACAAAGGTTCAAGACAATGCTTTACTCGATACGATATTTGTTACCGATACTTGATTTGTCATTGAGCAGTTATTGTGGTCGGAAGTTATTGCTATGGGTACCTGAGTTACGCGGTATATCATGTGATTATATCTTGGGTTATGGTTATGGCTTGATACATCTTGTTCAGACTCGCACAATGTATAGATGCGAGAATTAGGTCTTATAATGAGTTCCAGATGTTGAAGTAATGGTCTTCAGTTAGGTTGTCCTGTCAGGCTTATATGGATTGTGGTAATGTGAGATCACCCATAGGTATATGTATGGTACGTTGATTTAGTGATTTGATGGCTTTGTTACAACTCTTGGCACATTCGAGGACGAACATATGTTTAAGTAGGAGAGAATGTAACGACCCGATCAGTAGTTTTGAGAATTGGCATTTCGTTCGCTGGATTGAGGTCTTGAGTAGCTTTATATGATGTATTACGACTAGCGTGTATGGTCGGTTTTGGTCTTCGACTTGTTCAGAATTGATTTGGGAGAATGATTCTTAAATAGGAAGCTTTAAGTTGGAAGAGTTGACCAAGTTTGACTTGTGTATTTGATCTCGGATCGGAATTTTGATGGTTTCGTAAGGTCAGGATGGTGATGTTGGACTTGGGCGTATGCCCGGATTTGCATATGGATGTTTCTAGAAGGTTTTGGTACTAGTTGGCGAAAGTTAGCAATTTGAAGGTTTGGAATGTTCATAAGTTTGATCGAGAGTTGACTTTGATGATATCGGGTTCGAATTGTTGTTTGGGGAGTTGGAATAGATTCGTTATGTTATTTGGAACTTGTGTGCAAAATTTGAGGTCATTCCGATTTGAATTATTGTGGTTCGGCACGAGTTTTGGAAGTAGAAAGCTCAAAGGTTCATTGAGTTTGATTTGAGGTATGATTCACGGTTTTGATGTTATTATGTGTGATTTTAGGCCTCGAATAGGTCTGTGTTATATTCTGGGACTTGTTGGTATGTTCAGACGGGGTCCCGAGGGGCTCAGATGTATTTTGGGTGAGTTTCGAATTATTTTGATCATGATGGGCAGTTCTGGTGCTGGTTCTTCACACCTGCGCATATTTGGCCACAATTGCGGACTCGCTTATGCGAGGGAGTGATCGTTTGTACAAAGAAGAGGCATCTAGGGGAGTTCCGCGTTTGTGGGGGGGGGGGGGGGGGGGGGGGAGGGGGGGTTGGCGCAGATGCGAGCGTGCTTCTATGAGATATGGGACGCACCTGCGGAGCCGCAAATGCGGCTATGGATCTGCAGATATGAGAAATGGTTAGAGTCATCTTGTTCACAGATACGAGAATGGGATCGCAAGTGCAACGTCGTAGATGCGGATTCCCTGGCAGCATATATTATATATCGAGGTTTTGGTTCATTTTATCACAACTTTTGATTTGGAGCTCGAATTTGGACGATTTTGGAGAAACGTTTCACCACATGGATTGGGGTAAGTAATTTTTACTCGGATTTGATTATATTATATGATTCTATCTTTGATTTTGGCATTTGATTGATGAATTTAAAAGAGAAATTGAGGTTTTTTTGTATAAACCTTTTTAAAGTGAATATTTGACATTTGAACATCGATTTGGAGTCGGATTTGAGTGAAATTAGTATGGATGGACTCGTATTTGAATGGGTTGTCAGGAATTGTAAGTTTTGTTGGGTTCCGAGGTACGATCCCGAGTTGACGGTTTGGTTGACTTTGAGTATTTTGTTAAAGATTCGACCTTTATCGTTTGGGTTTGATCCCTATGGAATTATTTGATGATTTTGAGTTGCTTTTTGCTAGTTTTGAGCCATTCGGAGGTCGATTCATGTGGGATGGCATTTATAGCATATTGATTTGGCTTACTTGAGGTAAGTATCTTGCCTAAACTTGGTTGATGCACTAGTTGCCTAGATTATTTGTAATAGCTGCGTGCTATGGGTGGAGCACATGTGTGGGGTTGAGCCCATGTGCATGCACCGAGGTTTATATTCATGCTCAGGGTAGTGCTTAGGCTATGATATGCCTTTAACTGATTGCCAAGATTCACGCTCTGATGTTTCTCATTCTTTTCCGTTGTGAGCTATTTGAGCCATGTTTGAGGTTACATAGAGGTTAATATTCTGATTAAACCTGATAGTTGCTATGTTGTGATGTATTTACCTGGAGCTATGATATCACACTTGCACATGCATACACCTTAGCATGTCACTTATACCTGTCCAAAAGTATAAAATTTGATGTTCTTTGAGCATGTACATGTATTGTTGCATATCTGCTTTATGTGTGATATGAATTGGACTGGTATCCCGTTGTCATGCCCCAAACTTAGGGAGGAGTGGCCTACACCTAGTGCCATATATGGCCCGAGTGTACCACTTTATAACTGTGAACTCTGGAAGGGTAACCCTCAACTTAGGCCGATGAGGCCTACCTGCAAGTTGACAATACCAATCAAGGACGACGAGGCCACCATGAATGTGTACAACCAGCAATACCAAACTAACATGTACACAGGGCTGACAAGGCCACAATACTAATATATAAAATATACAGGACTCATCTACAAGCCTATAGAGATAACTGATCTGTATCATGATCGGGACATGGCCTCGACCTACCCATCAAACCTGTATATATAAAATGGACTCCAAGGTCTAGACCTGGTAACTCCGAGGAATTGGAGCTTACCTACCAAGCTGATGTTTGACTCTATCTACTGGGAAGGTCTATCCAGCTATCTATCAGTACATGTAGGCATGAAATGCAGCGTCCCCAGCAAAAGTAACGTCAATACGAATAATGTACCGAGTATGTAAGGCATAAAAATCAGTATATAAAAGACATCAAAGAAACATGGAGTAAAGGACTCAACCTGTAAGTCTGAATAGCTATGTGAATCATGAAACATTTATAATGTCATACATATGCGTATAAATATCATATCATGCATAGGTATATGCGTACATAACATCATCAAACCTCTGAGGGCATCCCATCATATCATCTCGGCCTCAGTGGGAGAAATCATTAACGTATGCCAGCTGATCAGATGGTGGTACGTATATAATGCCATAACATTTCCCCATACCCCATATACATATAATATACGTGTATATAATTCTATCTGGTCATGGGTCAATATACATGTATAAATGAATGTAATGCATAATGAAGTAAGTCAATAAGATCTCTCGGAATGTCATAAGATCAATATGCCTTCACTTAATATCACAAATAAACTTTATCAACATACGTATTTTATGAGACCCATGAACAGACGATATGATAATAGAACATATGGGGAATCAAGAACATATACAACCCTAGTACTTAGAAGAATAGAGTCATTTATGAAAGTTGTGTGTTTGCTCGTTTCGTTATATCATATGGATCATGCCAAAAGGAAAGAAGGGTTAGCCTTAGCATACCTTATCAATGAAGTTACAACTGTTGTGCAAGTCCTCGCAACTCTTACGGATGGTAATCTATATCATACAAAGGATTGGTATCAATATCGGCTTCATATTCTATAGGGAAGTTCATTTAGTCATTTTATCGAACAACTTATGTGCATAACTTCATAGGGTCTTTTATAGCTCCAATGCAACATGTTCTACCACAATGATCTTCATCATCACTTCCCATCCTCACCATGATATCCATACCTTTACAATTCCATTTGATATCTTAAAACATGTAAAAACAGCCCACACAACATAGCTCAACTTTAAGTTTCATAGTTACTAGTTTCTTCAAGAATCCTCCAACAAAATTCAACCCAACACTTGTACAAACATAATATTAGGTTATGGAAGATGAAACTTACCTCAAATATACCAAGAACCCTCTGTTCTTTAGTTCACTTCAACATCAAGTAACTTCCTAAGTCGTCACGACGAGAATGAAAGGGAGTTAATGGTAACCATGATATTCTTTATGTCGAATTTGCATGGTATATCTGTGGATTCACTCAAGGATCATGGGGGAACCCTTGGAGAGCATCTAGGAGAGTTTAGGAACTGATTTGGTCGAGAAAATTGTGTTATAATGACTTATATACAAGCTGGAGTTTTACACCAATTTTGTGGGTCCCAAGGGAGTTGCTTGCGCAGTTTCGCAAAAATGCGAATATCTCTCTACTCCGATATCGTATCGACGAACGCTTTAAAAGCTCAGCTACATTTGACCCAATTTTCAACACATTTATGAATGTAACTTGTGATGACCTTTGCCAACTTTTGTTCCACAATTCGCTTGATTTCAAAACATAACACATGACTATCATAAGACTAAAATAGCTCATAACATAACCTCCTTATCATATTAAGCACCCTAGTCTTACCCAAAAAGAACACGTTATAACATTTCGAACTTGTCGACTTCCGACGAAACTTATTTTGTTCAATTCGTTTAGATTCTAAGCCTTCCAACCCTCTTGGTATTTGTTATCCATGATCTTTAATATTTATAACCTCCAAAATAACATTATTAACTTATGTTATGTACTTTCAAATATGATCTCATTTCTAAGCTTACATCAATTGACCTATGATGTACTTTTACGTACAAAAACATAGGGTGTAATATTATTCCCCCCTTTGGAAAATTCGTCCTCGAATATTGACCGATGCGCTTATCGGTCTCATAACCGGATATCTCTTATGAATACTTTAGTAGTGTCCTTGCCATCTAGGCAACTGTTCTATGAATAAATCCAAAGGCCAGGGCATTCCCACCCATAGGCCTCTTTCTCACAACACGATCTGTGGTCAGAATTTTTCCAATCTTGTATCTGTTGCTACCTTCTGTCATGCATCCTATACGACTCTGTCCTTGTATTCGCGCCTATGCTATCTTCTCTCTTTTTTCCTCCAACATTTGGCCAATCTCTATGCCTCACTTTGTAAACATATGCAGTACTATCACAATCTGTCCCTCTGGGAATTTGTAGGTGTACTAAAGTTGTTCGTTCGGTACTTTGTCGAACTTACGACTATTGCTATATTTTGTTTCATAGACTCGATTATCTATCCTTATGGATTTACTGCATCTAGGTAGGTCATACTATACCATAACTCTTAATTTGATTTTATTATTATCGAGGTTAGCTACCCAACTTCAGGTTACTCTCTCGCTGCTTATCCTATATATATAAATATATGTCCTTTAATGCTTCCTCATTATTGTTCATCTTAAGAATGACAGCCTAATCTCATCTCATACTTTGAAACTTTTATCCATCCATTGGTGATTCACCTCAATATTTATCTATAATCTTCCAGTGATAACTTGAAATCTCTTACATAACATATTGTCACTAGGGCTCACGTCTCATCAGGGAACATTTGAAGTGATTTGCCTAATCCACCTAGGGGCGACACTATACTTCAATAATCGTATTTCATGGCATCCCAACGTGGTTCATCTTATGGGGGGTATTCTAATCCCGTGCAATTCGTGAAATCCCTTATCTATGAATCATTACTCGATCGATGGCCTAAGCGTCATTCTCTTATCATTTATCACAATTAAACTTTCATTCTACTACTAGGGAAGCATTCTATCTTTTCTAAATGCTCCTAGTCTTAGACTCCTCTGAGTTCATTCAGGCTATATTGAGCTTTCTATAACTTACAAAAACTATCAACTCTCTTGTTTTCATGGGCTTAATTCCGAGGACTTACCTATTCTCGTCACCTTCTCACTCGCCTTTTCTTATCCTTACTCATGTCTTCCTAATACCTTGTCGCACTACCATGCTTTAGCTTGCGACCTACACATATCTATTTATACTACTCGCAACCTTCCTTTAACTTGCTTGCACCATATATTTCCTTGCGTTATTCTGGAACCTCAAGCGAGACATCACATCGTCTCTAACTCTTCTTTACTCTCTTAACTAGACCTCTCGGTACTTTAAAACAATAGGCTGGAAGATATGCCACTGACGACACCGCTATCATTTCTGGATACTGAATCCCAGCGTTTCTAGCCCTCTATCTGACGTATGGACTATTCACAATTTTCTACACTTGAATATCTCGTACCTTCTTCACCTTTACCTTACTTACCTTAAAATCTCACATCGTATATTCTATCTCTTTCATAACCTTCCTTCCACATAGGTATAATTCACATACATAACTTGAAGCTCTATTATAATACTTGTACCTCTAGCGCACACATAATCTGGTGGGAGCTTCATACTGACTTCTTATGAGGCTAGTACTCTTCTAACTGGCTTTATCATAGAACCGTTATAGAATATGATTGATGTACTATCTCTCATGTACCTCTGATATTAAGTGTTATTCTACAATGTTCTCAATCACGATTTCTATAATTACCTGGGTCTAATAATCAGACTCCTAATTTACTTAGCTGATGTAACTCTTTAGTTTCCTCTTCTCTCTGAGCCTTTATGTAGGCTTAATCTATCTTCGGATCTACGACTCAGGGTATCAATTATTACTTTAGCCTTTCATGGATGCTATGGAATATCCATGATATAATCTTCTAACAATTCAATCCTTTGTTTGTGACCTGGACTCAATTTTTTATTTTAACTTATACCAGAGTCTTCTAAGGCTGTATGAATGTCACCATATATGCTGCACGGATAATACTCCGAAATCTTAAGTGAGTTCATAACGTAACTAACTCTGGGTCATTGATCGAATAATTCCTTTCAATCCTTCTCGGCTTTCTTTAAACGTAAGCAATTACTTTTCCTGGACTTTCTGCCACTTGTTGCGTGAATACTTGGCTTATTTTAGTTCCCACGCATGCCAAAAGTTTTGTGCAACTCATATGATCTTGAATATTACTTTTGATTTTACTTATGTTCATTAGCCACAATAGGTGCCACTTTCTTATGGAGTGCATACAATGTTGTAGTGAGACTGATGTTACAAGACCATTTCTTCTTCAAGTTACTACGCTTAGGTTGAAGCTTTCTTCCTTATTACCTTAGCTAGTCTTTTGTTGTAGTACTTAGGGGAGGCCCTCTGACTCTTATAAAGCTGCGAGCTTATTGCCTCGTATACCCGATGGAATTTTTGAAGGTCTTACTTACCTATAATTATCCTTAGTTACTTACCTCCGTGACCTTGTGCTCGTACAGTTACTTTTGAACTAAAATTTTTGACTGTCTCCCCAGTGGCATTCTTTTTTATTTCTGTAACACTTATACGGTACCTTTAACTATCCTATTTGAATATTTCTCAAGGATTACAATGTCGTACCTGCGAGACTGAATGTCCATTGCTGGGTTTCACTACGTTTATCTTGCATGATCTACTGCTTTATGTGAGACCTCTTATCTAGCCATAACTAGGCTCTTCCTGAGTTAACTACTAACTACTCATTAGTCCATACTCATATCTATATTCTGCATAACCTCTCTTGGGTTATGTCTTTTATCTTAACTTACCTTTTACCCTAGCTCCTAATGTATTAAGTGTCCATTCGCACTTATTTACTAATTAAAATCCTGGCAGGGAACCCTTACTGCCTATTCTTGGCATTGTCCGTACATAATATTCTGGAGTCATAACATATCTGTAGGATCCCAGTAAATGCAATCTCATCCCTTTCTCCTTTTTACCGCATTCTTCCTTTACCATTTCATAGTTACCTGAACCACATAACTTCGACTTAATACCATATCACACCATCTTTCCCCCTTTAGGGGAGTACTAGCATTTAATGCTCTGAAGTTTACGTGCAGATGTTTTACCTCTTCATCTTCGGTGTCTTTCCATATTTTCAATGACCCGTACTCACCTTGCAGTAGCCCTTATGTAGTAGGGATAACTGAATTTCTTATGCACGAGGGGGGGGGGGCACCTAGTGTAACTAGAACACTTAGTCCCTTAAGCTTAACTCTGCTCACAGTGCTTGCTTTTAGTGAAGCATCTTCCTGAATGACCTTTAAAGGTTATTCTTCTATTGTCCATTCTATTGTTGACGGAACACGGTCTGTAAAATTCTCACGATGTTGAATATTATCAAATCCTCTGGTCTCTAAATTTATCTTGTTTACTAGCCCATGCTAATTTTTATTATTCCAGGGGTCTACTTAGCCTTCTGGTAATCGCATTGGAATCACTAACTCATTTCTCGAAATGAGGACATAACTTTATGGCTTATACTCTTTTATAGTCTCAAGGCCTGTCCCTTTTTGTCTTTTCCTTCACTTGACTATAGACTCTGTCATCTTGTCATAATTTGATTTACCGTTATCACCCATTTATCACATCTTACTCATAATGCTTTATTTACTCTCTTCTTATTCTCCTGCTAATATCTCTGTCTATTACCTTATTCTAAAAACTCCAACAAAACATTCTTTCACTTTTAGATCCCCTTGCTCCATCTCACTGGCTCTTCGGGCCGCCGAATATTCTCTTTTTACTAGGGGCGAGAGTCATACTAAGGTAAATATTTATCGCTTTTAGGATTCCACTGCATATCTTCTAAAATTCTTGAACGTTCTAGTATTCATATCTGACTGTACTATTCTAGAGTACACCATCCGGGTGTCTCACAAGTAGAACTATTACCACTTTTGCAATATCCTTTGGAAATGTCAGCTAACGCTAACAATCCATCCACCATTTTGGGTTATTTTAACCCCATCTCGATCCTGATGATCCCGATATCCCATCCTTCTCTTAAACTATATCTATTAGCTCCCACAGGGCATAATTGAGAAGGGTGTGGCCAATTGTACATACCTCTATTACTGTTGAAGGTAACTCATAATGCTTATATTTCTCTACCTGAATTGTAAGTACTGATAATCTTTACTAACTGGGTACCTCGTACCCTCCTTTATCTTATTTCTATTACCTGTTAAATCTTGTACTTTTACCTTCTGATACTCCTATGGACTGCTATTCACGGGGCACGTTAAATATTCCCATCCTATGGTCTTAATCATGAAATTTGCACATCGGGTATGCACGATTTGATAGGGCCTCAAACTTGGCCATGTTGTCAAGAAATCTCCCTCTACTAGTGCCCTTACTTTTTGCTTTATAAGCCTTCTGGCTAGCTGTAATCTTTCTAATTGCAAATATCTCTGTATCATTAGCAAACATAAGTTCTGGCTCAAACTCTTATGACTCAGCTCTATAGCACAATTTAGATTTGAAAGAACGGTAACAGACTCCTAAATGCCTTGTAGCTTCCTATTTATATAATGTGGTGCATAACACATCTATAAAAATGGTTTTACTAGACACGACTTGTAGATTCCCTAGGATAGAACTTCTCTGATGCCAAGTTTGTCATGCCCCAAACTTGGGGAGGCGTGTCTGGCACACGGTGCCATATTTGGCCCGAGCGTACCACTCTGTAACTGTGAACTCTAGAGGGGTAACCCTCAACTGTCATGACCCAAACTGGAGGGCCATGGCTAGCACCCGGGCCATACCTACCAAGAACCAACGTACATTTTATCTAACCTCTCATATTATCTATAAGGGCCGACTAGATAAACATAAATAGTAAACATGAATCATAAACAACCAACATTGACATATAATGGCATGAACATATATAACATGGGCCAAAAAGGTTGTCATGAAGCTATATATAAGGTACGAGCCGACAAGCTGCCATGAGAGACTATACAACAGAAATCAGCCAACAAGGCTATCCAAACTATACATGAGTCGACACCTATCTATGAGCCTCTAAAGGAACATAAGTTCTGCAACATTGCCGAAATATGGCCTCGACATGCCCATGATGTCTATAACAAAAATACATACCAAGACCACGGCAAGTACGGAGAAGGGATCTCGCCATTAACCGTTGAACTGGGTAGCCTACTGTGGTAGGGGAGCTTTGTCTACCTGTCTATCAGGATCTCCAGCACGACATGCAACATCCACGAATAAAAAAGTTGCCAGCGCGAATAAAGTACTGAGTATGTAAGGTAGGAAAACATAAATAAGAATAGTAATATAAATAGGGATAAAGAATATACAACCTGTAACATCTGAGTTCCTATAAGGGCGACTGACATGAAATGCATAATACATACATACATACATACATATATATATATATACACCTTTAAAAACATACGCCTCTGTGGGCATCATCATCATCATATCGTAATCATAAGGCTCGGTAGAATCGTACCCAGCTGTGTGGAGCTCGGTAAAGCCCAACTGATCAGTGGTTGCACAATATGTGCCGTACCCAGCCGACTATAGCGTGGCTCGGTTGAGTATAATAGGTACATATATAATGCATGCCGGACTCATTAGAATCACATTCTAAACCTTTAGGAGTGACGTAAGGTCGGAAACCTCCGTACACGTTATTAGAACTAACTCTTCATCATGAATCTTATAAGAATCAGGAAGTATCAACAATATTGATAACATAAGAATAAGAGAAGCAACATCAACATCAATCGTTCCATAGGAAGGGAAACAATGTAATTACTGCTAGCTTCTAAGAGTAGAGTATCTTTGGAAGCTCGTTCGTTACACTAAGTACTATCATAGTGGTGAAAAAGAAGGAAAGGGATATCGTCACATACCTTCTATATATTTCCCAACCTTAAGCTATACAAATCTCATGGCTCCTTAGTCTACAATAAGAGAAATGATACTATCATTATCATTTAAGCGGTGACGTAACTAGTATATATCAACCGCAACCTATCTTACGATGAAACAGACAACACCTCCCCTATTTATATGACAAACCACAAGTTACAAAAATCACCAAACAGCCCAAAACACATCAATAATAATCATATTAAGCCTCCCAAAACAGTCCACCAATCAACAACATTACTAACAAGCCTTTCGATAGATATCTCACAAGTTCTAGCTTCAATGACTTAGCCACAACTTAGATAAGCTTAAATACATGTAGAGAAAGAGGTTACTTACCTTTAACCATATAGAACAACTTTAATTTGAGCTTAGTTCACCACAAAATATCCTTCCAATGCAGCCACAAGAATAAGGAAGCAAAACTAGCAATCAATTCGGGTCTTTTGGCACTAGAATCATTTTGGAAGACTTGAAATCACCTAGCATTGATATTAAAAACTTGAGAGATTATTTTAAAAAACTTAAAATACTTAAAAACAACCTCCCACACGAGCTGGAACCACACAAAAATCAGCAGCAACAAGAAGAACAAGAAACTCACTAGCGCCACGGGATTCCTGACACTTGATTTGTGTTGTTTACCCTTTCTTTGGGTCTTGTATCATGAGAGAACTTTGAGAAAAGGTTTTTAGGTGTCTAGGGTCTAAAGAGAGTGAAAACGAATGAGTTAAAACGGGCTTAGGGCGTCTCATATGTATATCAATATATCTCAACTGCCTATGTGGGTCCCATAGAGAGCTGCTTGAGCAGTCTAGCCAAAATGCAAATATCGCTCTACTCCGACGTTGTATCGATAAACGGTTAAATGCGTTGGATACTAGACTTGTAGATATTTAATTTGGTGGGTGGAGCACCCTGTAATTCTAAGTACATTTAGAGAAACACTTAGTAACATTAGACCACAATTTTAAGTAAAATTATGAACGTAACTCGCTTTGTTTCATAACTCGCTTGACTTCAAGACTTATGATACATATATTATATGATTAAAATACCTTAAAACACAACCTCTTTAGCATATTAAGCACCTCTAGTTTTTACCCAAAAATACGGGTTACGACATCCTTGATTTGTTTAACTTCTAACTTCTAATACTTGTTAACCACTCTTATACACCCTTGTATCATTTAAGACCAATAGGATTAACTTTTTATCATCTCAAAGATAATCGTTTCTCGGATTTACATTGACTAACTTACAACATGATTTAACGTACGCGAATTCAGCACCACGAAGCATTATTTTTCCTTTGCAAAATTTTACGGGGCCTTACAATCATACCCGGCCGTGTGGAGCTCGGTAAAACCTACCTGATCAGTCGTTTCACAATAGGTGCCATACTCGACCTACTATAGCGCGGCTCGGTAGAGTAAAATAGGTACATATATACTGCATGCTGGACTCATTGGAATCACATTCTGAACCTTTATGAGTGACGTAAGGTCAGTAACCTCTGTACACGTTATTATGAATAACTCTTCATCATGAATCTTATAAGAATCAGGAAGTACCAACAACATTTATAACATAAGAATAAGAGAAGCAACATCAACATCAATCGTTCCATAAGAAGGAAAACAATGTAAGTACTGCTAGCTTCTAAGAGTAGAGTATCTTTGGAAGCTCGTTCGTTACACTATGTACTATCGTAGTCGTGCAAAAGAAGGAAAAGGATATACTCACATACCTTGTATATATTTCCCAACCTCAAGCTATGCAAGTATCACGGCTCCTTCGTCTACAATAAGAGAAATGATACTATCATTATCGTTTAAGCGGCGACGTAACTAGTATATATTAACTGCAACCTATCTTACAATGAAACGGACAACACCTCCCCTATTTATATTACTTCCCACAAGTTAGAACAATCACCAAACACCCCAAAAAACATCAATAATAATCATATTAAGCCTCCCAAAATAGTCCACCAATCAACAACATTACTAACAAGCCTTGCGATAGATATCTCACAAGTTCTAGCTTCAATAACTTAGCCTCAACTTAGATAAGCTTAAATATATGTAGAGAAAGAGGTTCCTTACCTTTACACATATAGAACAACTCTAATTTGAGCTTACTTCACCACAAAATATCCTTCCAATGCAGCCACAAGAATAAAGAAGCGAAACTAGCAATCAATTCGGATTTTTCGGCATTAGAATCACTTTGGAAGACTTGAAATCACCTAGGGTTGATATTAAAAACTTGAGATATTATTTTACAAAACATAAACCACTTAAAACAATCTCCCACACGATCTAGAACCCCACAAAAATCAGCAACAACAAGAAGAACAAGAAACTCACTAGCGCCACGGGATTCCCGACACTTGATTTGTGTTGTTTGTCCTTTGTTTGGGTATTGTATCATGAGATAACTTTAATAGAAGGTTTTTAGGTGTCTAGGGTATAAAGAGAGTGAAAACGAATGAGTTAAAATGGGCTTAGGGCATCTCATATGTATATCAATATATCTCAACCGCCTATGTGGGTCCCATAGAGAGGTGCTTGCGCAGTCTAGCCAAAATGCAAATATCGCTCTACTCCGACGTCGTATCGATAAACGGTTAACTGCGTTGGATACTAAACTCGTAGATCTTCAATTTGGTCGGTGGATCACCCTGTATTTACAAGTAAAGTTAGAGAAGCTCTTAGTAACATTACACCTAAATTTTAAGTAAAATTATGAACGTATGTTGCGACAACTTATGTCAACTTTTGTTTCATAACTCGCTTGACTTCAAGACTTATGATACGAATATTATATGATTCAAATACATTAAAACACAACCTCTTCAGTGTATTAAGAACCTCTAGTTTATACCCGAATATACGAGTTACAACATCCTTGATTCGTTTAACTTCTAACTTTTAATACTTGTTAACCACTCTTATACACCCTTGTATAATTTTAGACCGATAGGATTAACTTCTTATCATCTTAAAGATAATATCTTTTTGGATTTACATCAACTAAATTATGACATGATTTAACGTACGCGAATATGGGTTGTAACATCCTCCCCCCTCAGGAACATTCATCCTCGAATGTAAGGGTTTATGGGGAGTCTAACTCCTCATGGATTCCGACGGAAATTTCTGACAGAGTTTCCCCTATAAAATGGACACTAGCCAAACTTGCAAGTAGTTAAACCAAACGTACATGCTCACAAGGCTATACAAGGCATTATGGATATATAAGAGAGCCATGATTAGCACCCGAGCCATACCTGTCGAGCACCAACGTATATTTTATCTAACCTTTCTTATTATCTATAAGGGCCGACGAGATCAACATAAATATTAGACATGAATCATAAACAACCAACAATGACAGATAGTTATATGAACATACATAATATGGGCCGACAAGGCTGTCATAAAGCTATATATAAGATACGAGCCGGCAAGCTGCCACGAGAGACTATACAACAAAAATCAGCTGACAAGGCTATCCAAACTATACATGAGTCGACACCTTTCTATGAGCCTATAAAGAAACATAAGTGCTACAAGATTGCCGGAAAAGGGCCCCGACAAACCCATAATGTCTATAACATAAATGCATACCAAGACTACGGTATGTTCGGAGAAGGGATCTCGCCAATAACCGCTGAACTGGGCAGCCTACTATGGTGGGGGAGCTTCATCTACCTGTCTATAAGGATATGCAGCATGCCATGCAGCGTCCACAAATAAAAGGGACATCAGTACGAATAAAGTAATGAGTATGCAAGGAGGAAAGCATAAATAAGAACATTAATGTAAACAAGGATGAAGAATATACAACCTGTAACATCTGAGTGCCTTTGAGGGCGATTGACATGAAATGCATGATACATATATATATATATATATATATATACATATACCTTTAAGAACATACGCCTCTATAGGCATCATCATCATCATCATCATCATATCGTACCTAACAGTAATAGGCTAGGTAAAAACGTACCGGGCCGTCATAAGGCTTGGTAGAATCGTACCTGGGCACGTGGAGTTCGATAAAACCCAACTGATCAATGGTTTCATAATAGGTTCCGTATCCGGCCGACTATAGCGTGGCTCAGTAGAGTAAAATAGGTACATACATACAATGCATGCTGGACTCATTGGAATCACATTCTGAATCATTAGGAGTGACGTAAGGAAGGTAACCTCCGAATACGTTATTAGGAATAACTCTTCATCATGAATCTTATAAGAATCAGGAAGTACCAACAATATTGATAACATAAGAATATGAGAAGCAACATCAACATCGATCGTTCCATAAGAAGTGAAATAGTGTAAGTACTGCTAGATTCGAAGAGTGGAGTATCTTTAAAAGCTCATTCGTTATACTATGTACTATCGTAGTCGTGAAAAAGAAGGAAAGGGATAGCCCCACATACCTTGTAAATACTGCCCAACCTCAAGTTATGCAAATCTCACGGCTCCTTAGTCTATAATAAGAGAAATGATACTATCGTTATCGTTTAAGCGTCGTAACAAGTATATATCAACCGCAACCTATATTACGAGAAAACGGAAAGAACCTCCCCTATTTATGTGACTTCCCACAAGTTACAACAATCACCAAACACCCCAAACACCCCAAAAAACATAAATAATAATCATATTAAGCCTCCCAAAATAGTCCACCAATCAACAACATTACTAACAAGCCTTTTAATAGATATCTCACAAGTTCTAGCTTCAATGACTTAGCCGCAACTTGGATAAGCTTAAATATATGTAGAGTAAGAGGTTCCTTAACTTTGCACAGATAGAAAAACTCCAATTTTAGATTACTTCACAAATATCCTTCCAATGCAGCCACAATAACAAGGAAGCGAAACTAGCAATCAATTCGGGCTTTTCGGCACTAGAATCACTTTGGAAGACTTGAAATCACCTAGGGTTGATATAAAAAAACTTGGGAGAGTATTTTACAGAACGTAAAACACTTAAAACAACCTCCCACATGAGCTAGAACCACACAAAAATCAGCAACAATAAGAAGAATAAGAAACTCACTAGCGCCACGGGATTCCCGACACTTGATTTGTGTTGTTTGCCCTTTGTTTGGGTCTTGTATCATGAGAGAAATTTGAGAGATGGTTTTTAGATGTCTAGGATCTGAAGAGAGTGAAACAGAATGAGTTAAAACGGTCTTAAGGCGTCTCATATATATCAATATATCTCAACTGCCTATGTGGGTCCCATAGAGAGCTGCTTGCGCAGTCTCACAAAAATATAAATATCTCTCTACTCTGACATTTTATCGACGAACAATTTAATGCGTTGGAAACTAGACTCGTAGATCTTCAATTTGGTTTATAGATAACCCCATAATTCCAATTACCTTTAGAGAAACTCTTAATAACATTATATCTAAAGTTTAAATAAAATTATGAGCGTAAGTTGCGACAACGTTTGTCGACTTTTATTTCATAACTTGCTTGACTTCAAGACATATGATACACATATTATATGATTCAAATACCTTAAAACAACACCTCCTTAGAATATTAGGCACCTGTAGTTTTTACCCAAAAATACGGGTTACAACATCCTTGATTCGCTTAACTTCTAACTTCTAATACTTGTTACCACTTTTATACACCCTTGTATCATTTAAGACCAATATGATTAACTTCTTATCATCTCAAAGATAATATCTTCTCGGATTTACATCGATTAACTTAAGACATGATTTAACGTATGCAAATATGGGTTGTAACATCAACTTAGGCCAATGAGGCCTACCTACGAGTTGACAATACCAATCAATGCCGACGAGTCCACCATGAATGTCTACAACCACCAATACCAAACTAACATGTACACAGTGCTGGCAAGGCCACAATACTGATATATAAAATATACAGGACTCATTTACAAGCCTCTAGAGATAACTGAACTATATCATGGTCGGGACAGGGCCTCGACCTACCCATCAAACCTGTATATATAAAATGGACTCCAAGGTCTAGACCTGATAACTTCGAGGAAGTGGAGCTTACCTACCAAGCTGATGTTTGACTCTATCTAGTGGAAAGGTCTATCCAGCTATCTATCAGGACCTGTAGGCATGAAATGCAGCGTCCTTAACAAAAGGGATGTCAGTACGAATAATGTACCGAGTATGTAAGGTAGAAAAATTAATATATAAAAGATATGAAAGAAACATGGAGTAAAAGACTCAACCTGTAAGTCTCAATAGCTCTGTGAATCATGAAATATTTATAATGTCATGCATATACGTATAAATGTCATATCATGCATAGGTATATGCGTACATAACATCATCAAGCCTCTGAGGGCATCCCATCATATCATCTCGGCCTTAGTGGGCGAAATCATTAACGTATTTCAGCTAATCAGGTGGTAGTGCGTATATAATGCCATAACCTTTCCCTATACCCCATATACATATAGTATACGCGTATATAACACCATCTGGTCATGGTTCAATATACATGTATAAATGAATGCAATGCATAATGAAGTAAGTCAATAAGATCTCTCGGAATGTCATAAGATCAATATGCCTTCGGTTAATATCACAAATAAACTTTATCAACTTACTTATTTTCTGATACCCATAAATAGATGATGTGATAATAGTACATATGGGGAATCAAGAATATAGGCAACCCTAGTACTTCTAAGAATAGAGTCATTTGTGAAAGTTGTGTATTTGCTCGTTTCGTTGTATCATATGGATCATGCCAAAAGGAAAGAACGGATAGCCTTAACATACCTTATCAATGCAGTTACAACTATTTCTCAAGTCCTCGTACCTCTTACGGATGGTAATCTATATCATACAAAGGATTGGTATCAATATCGGCTTCATAATCTATAGGGAAGTTCATTTAGTCATTTTATCGAATAACTTATGTGCATAACTTCGTAGGGTATTTTGTAGCTCCAATTCAAGATGTTCTAGCACAATTATATTCATCATCACTTCCCCTCATCCTCACCATGATATACATACCTTTACAATTCCATTTGGCATCTTAAAACATGTAAGAACATCCCACACAATATAGCTCAACCTCAAGTTTCATAGTTACTAGTTTCTTCAAGAATCCTCCAAGAAAATTCAACCCAACACTTGTACAAATATAAGATTAGGTTATGGAAGATGAAAATTACCTCAAATATACCAAGAACCATCTTTTATTTAACTCACTTCAACACCAAGTAACTTCCTAAGTCGTCACGACGAGAAGGAAAGGGGGTTAATGGTAACCACGATATTCTTTATGTCAAACTTGCATGGTTTAACTTTGGATTCATTATAGGATCATGGGGAACCCTTGGAAAGAATCTAGGAGGGTTTAGGAACTGTTTTGGTCCAGAACAATGAGTTAAAACGACTTAGAATTGAATTATATAGAAGCTGGAGTTTTACACCAACTTTGTGGGTCCCAAAGGAGCTGCTTGTTCAGTCTCGCAAAAATGCGAATATCACTCTACTATGATATTGTAAAGACGGACGGTTTAATGCATTAGAAACTAGATTCATATATATTCAATTTGGTAGGTGGATCACCCCATAATTCAAAGTACATTGGGAGAAAATCTTAGCTACATTTGACCTAAGTTTCAACATATTTATGAATGTAACTTGTGATGACCTTTGCCAACTTTTGTTCCACAACTCGCTTGACTTCAAAACATAACACATGACTATTATACGACTAAAATAACTCATAACATAACCTCCTTATCATGTTAAGTACTCTAGTCTCACCCCAAAGTACACGTTATAACTTTCCCAACTTTTCGACTTTCGACAAAACTTATTCTTTTCAATTCGTTTAGCTTCTAAGCCTCCCAACCCTCTTGGTACTTGTTATCCATCATATTTACTATTTATAACATCAAAATTAAAATTATTCACTTACTTTATGTACTTTCAAAGATATTCACATTTCTGAGCTTATATCAATTGACCTACAATGTACTTTTACGTACAAAAACACGTGGTCTAACACCCATGACCACGCCGGGCCAATTATGTTATTCAGCCTGTGACCACACCGTGCGGATTATGAAATTGGCATTGAGTTATCCGTACGGTTAATATTATTAGCACAAGAGTTGTCTGTGCAACACGTGAGTTGCCCTTGCGGATCCAGCTATTGAATTTTTTGGCACGTGAGTTTTGTGCAGCACGTGAGTTATTCGTGCGGTTGATATTGTTAGCATGCGAGTTGTCTGTGCAGTGTGTGGATATGGATACATCCCTCTAGGGTCACTATCTTATGTGCATTCTTGATGGTGTACACGCGGATTGTGAGAAATCGATGTTTATGTCTTTGATTTCATCATTTAATTAGTGATTTGGGTTGAAAAATTGGGAAACAATGGAGGAAAGTTCTTAGGCCAAATGTTGGAGATTTGAGCGAGATTTTGGTATTGGATTTGTGTAATTCTTGTATGGTTGGACTCGATATCGAATGGGTGTTCGGTTTTTATAATTTTGGCCAGGTTCCGAGAGGCGGGCCCAGGTCGACCTTTTGGATCGATTTTTCAATTCTTAGCCAAGATCATTATTTTATTATTTAAATTAGTTTCCTATAGTTATATTTATAGTATGAAATTCGTTTTACTAGATTCGAGTCGTTCGGAGTTGGAAAATCGAGGAAAAAGCCTTCTAATTGATTGAGCATGGTTTGAGGTAAGTATCTTGCCTAACTTTTTGTGGGGGAACTACCCTTAGGATTTGATTCATTTTTGCTAATTGTGCCATGTGAAGGCCGTGTACGCAAGGTGATGAGTACGTGCTCGGGCTTATTTGTGGAAATTTAACCATTTAAGGCTCTTAAGTTCTTATGTTCATTAGATATGAAGTTGTTTGTCATGTTAAATCCCCCATGTACTAAATTCACCCTTACATGTCTTAATTAGAATTAATTGCTTCATGGTTTACCCTTATTGCCGATTAAACTCTTATATGCCTTAACTGAAGTTGTTGCCTCTTTTATCGTCATGCTATCTTTGCGTAATTGCTTAACCTTAATTGAAATCATTATTATCTCTTCCATAATTGCTTAGCCTTAATGGAAGTTTTGTTACCCCTTTCATTATTGATGTATTCTTATTTGGGGTCATTGATTCATTCTATCTCTCTTGTTGTCGAACTGCACTTTCATGGAATCATTGTTACACATTACCTCTCCCTTGTTGAACTATTGTTGTTAAGACTGTTATTTCCCTGTTGTGTCTCTCTCTGTGAGTTCGTTCTTCCATTTTTTTGTCTTCTGAAGTTCTTGTATTGATTTACTTGCCGTATTCTTGTGTTATTGTTGTATTCTATGTTATTGAGCCGGGGGCTATACGTGGTTGTGATATTGAAATTGTTTTCAGTAAATATTGTGGCATGTGGGCACATATTGTGAAAGTCATTTATTTGAATTTTTATGTTTTTGGCATACGTGTTTTATTGAGAAAATTGTTATGTGTTTGTACGAGATTTTTGCCCTGCGGTTGTTATTGTGTTTGCACGAGGTTTCTGCCATGCGGTTGTTATTGTGTTTGCACGATGTTTCTGCCGTGCGGTTGTTATTATGTTTGCACAAGATTTCTGCCATGCGATTGTTATTACTGGGTATCGTTGTGGTGTACTCATACGTCTGCACATTTTTGTGCAGCTCCAGGTGCCACGATTGTAGTTGATTATTAGTTGGCTGGTCGAGTTATGGAGACTCAAGGTAAACCTGTCATCGCGTTCTCAAGCCTCGGAGTCACCTTTTGATATTTTTATTGTACTGTTTAATTCCATTTCGAACAATTGCTTTTAGGAATTTTTCTAGCAAACTCAGTAGAGCTTATGACTTGTGCTACCGGTTTTGGGAATTGTAAGTTATGTATAAAGATTTCTATTTCGTATTTATCATTGATGGTTGAATTCTTCTATTAATTTAGTAAGTGTTAGGTTTACCTAGTCTTAGAGACTAGGTGCCGTCACGACATCCTACGAAGGGAAATTGAGGTCGTGATAGTGGGCTTGAGAGTCGTGATGTGATTTCTATTTGGATCGGTTTGTGCCGTAACGGATTAATAGGTTCTATCATGACTAAGCGGATTTTGGGTCATGACAAGAAATAACACATAAAACTACTTGCAGAAAATGGTGCGCCCGTTTGAAGTTATTGTTGGGAGGCTGTAGAAGATACATGGCGGAGTAGATATGATTGGACAATTTCATGGTGGTGGAAAGGAGATCCATTGATGTTTTCTTTGGTAAAAATGGATAAGGTTGAAAGGAGATGTTACGAGGAGGATGGGGAGAGAGAAGCAGTGGTACTAGAGCAGAGGGAGAGGAGAATTAGGTTTGGGTTAGCATTTAATATTAAATTAGTTAAGTTGGCCTAGTGGGTTGCTCTAGTGGTGAGAACCCTCCACTTCCAACCAAGAGGTTGTGAGTTCGAGTCACCCCAAGAGCAAGGTGGGGAGTTCTTGGAGGGAGGGAGCCGAGGGTCTATCGGAAACAACCTCTCTACTCCAGGGTAGGGGTAAGATCTGCTTACACACTACCCTCCCCAGACCATACTAGTGAGATTATACTGGATTGTTGTTGTTGTTGTTGTTGTTAAGTTGGCCCCATTTCACGCAGTCATAAAACAATAGTAAATATATCATATAATCTTGTTATAAACTTAATTGAGATAGAAGAGATACAATTTTTATTCATTACATACAAATATAAATATTTTCTCGAGTTAGCTCCAAAACTCACAATATCACCAATTCAAAGTTTATTCACATGCCGCACTAACTCCTAAATGGGCCATTCAAAATTGAAAACCACTTAAAATATAGAATTTTAAAAAACAAAGCAAAACTAATTTAGCTAAAATCCTTACGACAATAACAAGAACACCAACAAATTCAGTTAATTCTAATAAATGAGGTTTGGAAAAGATAGTGTGTACGCAGACCATATCCCTACCTGCAAGAGAAGAGAGGTTATTTTCGATAAACCACCGATTATCATAATTTATGGGAAAAGGCTAAAGACATGTTTAAGATCCACCGACGTTACAAAGCGCGTTCATATCTTAAATAGGAGAATGTATTCGGTCGAAATTGAGCATGTCCGATTTCATAGGCATGAGGAGCTGCCTCGAGAGTAAGCTCGTAATAGACCAGGCTCGAGCTCAATGGCAGAGTATAGAGCATGAAGATCGAAGTGCTCGCTGAAGATTGAGACCGAGCATAATAACGGAATGGCGAGATATTAGCAACCAATCGAAGATCTTGACGAAAATCTCGGAACAGATCGAATCAAGCGGTTATTGACACCAATCATGGGATTTGTTTCCGTTATTAGAATTGTATCTTATTTAGGATTCCTCTACTATATAAAGAGGGATCCCATTCATTTGTAAGGAAGATTAGACTGATAAGAATATACACAAACGCTGCTCTCTATTTCACTTACTATCCATTACTGTTCATCATTGTTTATTTTCTGTTCTTTACTGTTCTTGTTACCCAACCTCGAGACCATCTCGAATCGAGGTCGAAAGCACTGCTAGAACACTAGTTTGATTTATTTTACTATTCAGATTATCTATTCAATTCCTTGTTTATCAATTGGTATTGGATTAAATCACGTATCCTTAAAACCACTAAATAAGTTTAATTACTACTCGAATTTTAGGGTAAACAATTTGGCGCCCACTGTGGGGCTAAGGATAGTAGTGATTTTTGAGTACTGATTCTGGTGACACACACTATTTTATGCTTGTTCTTGTCAAGTATCTTTGCTTTCAGGTTAAAACATGTCAAAATCACAAAACGCATCCACACACGGTGACAATGGCCTCGGATTCCATGGTAAAAATGAAAATATGAGTGCTCGAGGAATCGAAGTGCCACAGGCTAATCACGGGGGAGCACCGGTTGCCAACTCCATCGATGTCAGTTCGGACGTTGCTCTAAATGCGGACCAAGGCACAAATCTCGATAGGAGTGTATACAGAGAAGGCCGATCTAGTGGCCAAGGAATACAGGGCAAAGGAGACGAAGGAGTCAGTCTCCAAGTAATATTCGAGATACTTCAGGCTCACCAAGCCGCTATTGCTCAGTTACAAAATCAACATAGAGCTCCGAATAGGGTCGAGCCGGAAATTACTCGCCGTACCGAGCCAGTACTGAAGAGGCCGAATGGTAACGAATCGGGGACTGATCTTGCAATAATTAAAATGCTCGAGGAGCTCACCAAAAGAATTGAATCAGGGGAGAAGATAATCGAAGCCAACGATAAAAAATTTTAGACATACAACTCTCGAGTTGATCAGATACCGGGGGCACCGCCAATCTTGAAAGGGATGGATTCAAAGAAGTTTGTACCAAAGCCCTTTCCTCCAAGTGCGGCTCCGAAGCCTATTCCAAAGAATGTTTGTATGCCAGACATACCCAAATATAATGGTACCACCGATCCCAATGAGCATGTTACTTCATATACATGCTCCATCAAGGGTAATGATTTAGAGGATGATGAAATGGAATCTGTACTGTTGAAACAATTCGGAGAGACCCTTTCGAAGGGAGCAATGATTTGGTATCACAACCTGCCACCAAATTCCATCGACTTATTTGCCATGTTAGAAGATTCTTTCGTAAAGGCACACGCCGAGGCCATAAAGATCGCAACGAGAAAATCAGACTTTTTCAAGGTAAGACAAAGGGATAATGAAATGCTTAGGGAGTTCGTGTCCCGATTTCAAATGGAACGCATAGAGTTGCCACCGGTCATAAATGATTGGGCCGTTCAAGCTTTCACCCTGATCACGTCAGTTGAAATAAAATTTGATCGAATATCCAGCTGTAACTTGGGCATATGTGCACAATCGATACCAATCGAAGATCAGGGTTGAGGACGGTCAATTGGGAGCCCCTTCCGGTTCAACACATCCAAACAGGTCGGCAGTTAAAAACTAGAGGGACTTCGATAGGGAGGCAAGGTCGAACAGAGACCGATATCAACCATATACAGCATATCGAAGGAATAATAAAGATAATGGTTCATGATGCAATTCCACCCGGAACGATCGGAGAAGTGATCGAGGACAGAATTCTCGGAGACTTATGAGTAAGAGTTGTTTTGACAAGTATGCCGATCCCACAAAAGCACCTCGGTTATCGGAATATAACTTTAGCATTGATGCATCAGGCATTGTATCGGCAATCGGAAGGATCAAAGATACTAGGTGGCCCAGACCCATACAAACTGATCCTTCTCAAAGAAACCCAAATTTGATATGCAAGTATCATGTCACGCATGGTCACAGAACCGAGGATTGCAGGCAATTAAGGGGGGAGGTAGCCCGTCTATTCAATGAGGGCCGCCTTTGAGAGTTCATCAACGATCGAGCCAAGAATCATTTCAGAGAAAGAGGCGCCAATAGGAAAACTGAACAGGAGGAACCCCAACATGTCATTTATATGATCGTCAATGGGGTCGACATTCCACAAGGACCCGCATTCAAACGCACTAAGGTATCAATCACTAGGGAAAAACGAACTCGAGATTATGTGCCCGAAAGCACTTTATCATTCAATGACGAAGAAGCAGAAGATGTTTCTCAGCCCCACAACGATATTCTGGTAATTTCTATCTTATTAAATAAAGTTCAAGTTAAGCGTGTTTTAGTGGATCTAGGTAGCTTGGCGAATATCATCCGATCGAGGGTCGTGGAGTAGCTCGGCCTACAAAATCAAATAGTGCCCGCAGCTCGGGTCCTAAACGGCTTTAATATGGCCAGTGAAACAACTAAACGGGAGATTATTCTACCGGTGAACGTGGATGGAACCATTCACGATACTGAGTTCCATGTGATCGAGGGCGACATGAGGTACAATGCCCTACTCGGAAGGCCTTGGATCCAGAATCTGAGAGCAGTCCCTTCGACTCTCCACCAAATGATAAAATGTTTGACATCAGACGGTGTAAAACAGCATACATGGAGCAACATACTGCAAAAGAAATATTTGCGGTTGATAAGGTAACACCGATATTGACACTATCAACCTTGGAAAGGTCAAGCATAAAAGATAAATAGGAAGTCAAATAGCAATCACAGCCACTAGCTTCGACTGAATCGGGGAAGTGGGAGATAGAAGAAGAAGAGGAGGATTTTTTGACCCCTCGAACTTTTGTTGTTCCCAAAGATATTCACACCACCAAATCAACGGTAGAAGAGCTACAATAGGTTATATTGATCGAGTACCTGCCCAAGCGAAAGGTATACCTGGGAACGGGATTAACCCCCGAACTCAAGAAAAAACATATTCAATTTCTTATTGATAACATAGATTGTTTTGCTTGGTCCCATTTAGACATGATAGGGATTCCACCGGAGGTAACGACACATCGGCTAAGCTTGCACCCTAGATTCAAACCGATAAAGAAAAAGAGAAGACCCCAGTCCAAAGTAAAGCACGCATTCATAAAGGACGAGGTAACTAAACTTCTCAAAATAGGATCCATTCGGGAGGTGAAATATCCCGAATGGTTAGCCAATGTAGTTGTAGTACCTAAAAAGGGGGATAAACTTAGAATTTTGTAGATTATAAGTATTTAAACAAGGCGTGCCCCAAAGATTCTTTTCCACTACGTAACATCGATCGCATGATTGATGCCACGGCCGACCACGAGATCATTACTTTTCTCGATGACTATTCCGGGTATAATCAAATCAAAATGAACCCGGAAGACCAAGAAAATACTTCATTTATGACCAAGTATGGAACATATTATTATAATGTAATGCCCTTCGGGCTAAAAAATACAGGAGCTACTTACCAACGCCTAGTGAATAAAATGTTGGAAGAACAAATAGGTAAATCAATGGAGGTTTATATTGATGACATGCTAGTTAAGTTCCTGCGCGCAGAGGACCATTTGGCTCATTTGCAGGAAACGTTCGAGATTTTAAGGAAATAAAAAATGAAGCTCAACACCGAGAAATGTGCTTTTGGGGTTGGTTCGGGCAAGTTCCTTGGCTTCATGGTATCGAATCGGGGGATCAAGATCAAACTCGATAAAATCAAGGCCATCGAAGACATCGCCGTCATGGATAGTGTAAAAGCCATATAGAGGCTAACTGGACAGATAACTGCCTTAGTCCAATTCATTTCGAGGTCATCGGATCGTAGCGACAGATTTTTCTTTTTACTCAAAAAGAAGAACGATTTTGCATGGACCCCGGAATGCCAACATTAATTCAAAGAGTTGAAGCGATACCTATCGAGCCCACCACTGCTTCACAATCCAAAGGCAGATGAGAAACTTTACTTGTACTTGGCAGTATCGGAAATCGTGGTAAGTGGTGTCCTAGTTCGAAAAAAGCAAGATATGCAATTTTCCATTTATTATGTAAGTCGAACCTTAGGAGAAGAAGAAACTAGATATCCACACTTAGAAATATTGGCACTTGCACTGATAAGCGCCTCTAGAAAGTTAAGACCATACTTTCAATGTCCCCTGGATGCGTATTAACCATTTACCCACTTCATAATATTTTGCACAAGCTCAAACTGTTGGATTGGCCAAATGGGTCATCAAAATCAGTGGGTATGACATTGAATATCAACCAGGACGACCATCAACTCTCAAATTTTAGCGGACTTCGTAGCCGATTTCACGCCAACCTTCGTACACGAAGTGGAAAACGAACTCTTGTTAAAATCGGGTACCTCATCGGGGGTATGGACCCTTTTCACAGATGGTGCTTCAAATGTGAAGGGGTCCGGGCTAGGCATCGTTTTGAAGCCCCCCACGGGTAGCACTATTAGACAATCTATCAAAACCTCTAGGTTGACTAACAATGAGGCCGAGTACGAGGCCATGATTGCAGGTCTCGAGCTAGCTAAAAGCTTGGGGGCAGAAGTCATTGAAGCCAAGTGTGACTCTTTACTGGTGGTGAACCAAGTAAACAAAACCTTCGAAGTTCGAGAAGATAGAGTGCAAAGGTATTTGGACAAGCTGCAAGTAACTTTGCACCGTTTCAAGGTGGATTTTACAGCATGTACCTCGAGAACAAAACAGTGAGGCCGATGCACTTGCAAACTTGGGGTCATTGGTCGAGGAAGATGAGATCAGCTCGGGGACTGTCGTTCAACTCTCGAGATCTATGATCGAGGAAGGTCATGTCGAGATAAACTCTACAAGCTTAACCTAGGATTGGAGGAATAAATATATTGAATACTTAAAGAATGGAAAGCTCCTATCGGACCCTAAAGAGTCGAGGACCCTACGAACCAAAGCAGCTCGATTCACATTGGCTGAAAATGGACCATTGGCAGTGTGCTTAGGACCAGGAGGCAACTATTATGTTTTATGAGAGGTCAGGTCCATGAAGGCACTTGTGGGAACCACTCCGGCACCGAATCACTGATTCACAAAATCATTAGAGCAGGATACTACTGGGATAACATGAAAAAAGATACTAAGGAGTTAGTTCGAAAATGTGATAAATGTCAAAGGTTTGCACTGATGATCCATGAGTCCAGAGAACAACTTCATTCAGTCCTATCCTTATGGCCATTCATGAAATGGGGGATGGATATCGTCGACCCTCTTCCATCGGCCCCAGGTAAAGCTAAGTTTATTTTATTTATGACTAACTATTTCTCTAAATGGGTTGAAGCACAGGCGTTCGAGAAAGTAAGAGAAAAAGAGGTTATAGACTTCATCTGGGATCACATCGTGTGTCGATTTGGGATACCCGTAGAAATAGTATTCGACAATGGTAAACAATTTATCGGCAATAAAGTGACGAAATTTCTCGAAGACCATAAAATAAAAAAGATATTGTCAACACTGTATCACCCTATCAGGAACGGACAGGCCGAATCGACGAACAAGACTATCATCCAGCGCCTGAAGAAAAGGTTGAACGAAGCTAAAGGGAAATGGAGAGAAATTCTATCCGAAATCCTTTGGGCATATCGAACAACATCGAAGTCCAGTACAGGGGCAACTCCGTTTTCCTTAGTGTATGGCTCCGAAGCCTTAATTCTAGTCGAAGTCGGAGAACCCAGCGCAAGGTTTCGACATGCATCGTAGGAATCAAACCACGAGGCTATGAATACTAGCCTCAAATTATTAGATGAAAAATGAGTAGTGGCACTCGTTCGAATGGCTGCACAAAAGCAACAAATCGAAAGGTACTACAATAGAAGAACCAACCTTCACCACTTCAGGGTCGGGGACTTAGTCCTAAGGAAGGTCACCATCAACACTCGAGATCCTAATGAAGGGAAGCCCGACCCAAATTAGGAAGGACTCTATCAAGTCCTCGATATAGTCTTAAAAGGGTCTTATAAACTCGGAACGACGGACGACGAACCACTGCCAAACAAATGGAACATATCACTTCTCAAACGATATTATTGTTAAGGTATGACTTTCTCCCTTATTTCGTTTATATATATTTGACTCTAACCCATTGCAGGAGTTCGGCCAAAGACATCGAGACCTCAGGTTTTAAAGTACGCGTTGCACTCTTTTTCCCTTAGATCGGTTTTTATCCCAACTGGGTTTTTCCAGCGAGGTTTTTAACGAGGAAATAATTATGTGCTACCTGAGGATAATTCAATAGTATCCAATGCTTCTTTGCAATCAACCTCGAATATTGGAGGGCATCACCCTCAGATGTTGTATTCTCGAGAATAGTATTTCATATCAAAGGGCCTCGATAGAGAAGTTTTGTAATGGTCCAAACGGTCAAGTAAACCGCGTCCATATAGATTAGTTGAGCCCCGATGGAAAAACATGTGCGCATGTATAAATTATTCAAAGAAACATTCTCTCTTCATTAAACATTTTGTGTCTCGAACAAAATTCTCTACTATACAAACCTCATGCTTATGATATTGTGAGACATGGCTCAAGAGCCAAAGTAAAAATAAACACTCGGGGACTGCCATCGATGGTAGGCATATTCGAGTTATCTAAACTCAAATTCATAAGACCTCAAAGAGGCACCCCTCGATCTACAGGCCAAGGACACCATTCTCGGGGACTAACATTTCAAACAAATTCGAAATGTTATTGGGCAATAAGCCCAAGAGACATACCCGAAGGCTATGGCCAAACTAAAGGCTACGACCTAAATAAAGCGGCTTGGAGACATCCGAATTCCGTAATAACGATAGTCCTTCAAATTCTTTGAAAAACCGGTTAAACAAGGATACCCTTGATAAAAAATCAAATGGGCTTCAATAAAAACAGCCCTCAAAAAACCTTAAAAGGTATCAAATTATCTTAACACAAACGTGCTAAGGCACAAAAAGCAAAAGGGTTTCAACCGACATCGGATACATGCTAAGGCATAAAGAAATGTTAACTAAGTCTTTTAAGCTGAAAGGGGGAAATAATAGCCATATTTTACAGGTCATATGGTCCAACCTAAAAGGGCCTAAGGGCCAATATATTTAGAGTTCGAGACCTTGTTCTCACTAAACGCGGACCTAAGGGTTCACTATTCCGAGTACAAATAAAGCGGACTTGAATTTAGCTCAAAGATCTGCCATAAAACCTTAAGGGATATATTACTGTAAGTTCGAAAATTACCCATTATTTGATAAAAACATAAGGGTTTGTTCTATTCTAAGTTCGAAACTTACTCGAACTTAGTTATAAAAATAGTGCAGTCCTGGCATCGATCAAGCCATCCGAAATCACGAACATATTATTGAGCTCGGGGACTCGCCCTTGCGTGTCTAAAAAACCTAAGGGTTTGTTTTAACTTCGAGCTAGTGTTCACTCGATTACAGAGGATGCAACAACAAAAATTTCATAAGGCAAAAGCATAAAACATGTTTGAACATAAAACTGAGAAGACATTCAAAAGAATTTTTTCTATTATATATTTATAAAAAAGGTTATGTACAAGAGACCGATCAAGGTCTTACAAAAAGAGAAACTAAGTCCTAACTACGGCCGATTTCGACCTCTTCTCCGGGAGCAACTTCTCCTTCAGGCCCCCTCATCAGATCCTCCTCAACTGTCTTTTTCATCATCGTATTTGCTATCGTAGGAGGCAAGCTGCCTGGCTTCAGCTTCAAGCACCTTGGCTCGAGCTATCTCCCCGGAGAGGTCAAAACCTCGAGCATGGATTTCCTCGAGGGGTTCCCTCCGGGATTGACACTTTGTCGAGTCAATGATCCATCACTCTCAGTTAGAAGCCTCCCTTAGCTGCATTTGAGAAGCCTCAACATCAGCCCGATACATGGAAATGGACTTGTCTGCCATGACCTTTGTCTTCTCGATCTCCGCTTTGGCCTCAGCAAGCCCGGTTTCAAGCTCCTCGATCCTCTTGGCTTGGGCCGAACTTTTCTATTTGATTCCCCAAAGTTGAACCTCGGCCGATGATAGTTTGGCTAAGGTAGTTTCTTTTTTCGCAGCCAGGCGGTCCATATTCTTCTTTCATCGATCACAATCGGCCTTGACCTGATCGACTTCTCCCCGAAGCAACTGGATCCTTTCAACCTTTTGCTGCAGCTGAGATAGTGAAGTATTAGCCTCCATAGTTGGGTCGAGTCCATACTCTATCAAAAGGATAGTTACCTGCTTATCTAGCTCGACCTCTTCCTCACGTGCCTTGGCCAAATTCACTTGAAGGTCCTTTATAGTTTCGTCCTTTTTTCCACAAAGAAGCTTCAGAGCGTTCCTCTCCTCCGAGACCTTTTTGAGCTCGGTTTCACACTAGCTAAGGTCAGCTCGAAACTTGGCGAAGGCCTGTAAAAAAAAAGGAAAACACAAGTCAGATTTAGAGAAAAAAGAGTATAGAAAAGAAGTGCAGTAACTGATTCTTACCTTAGATAAGAGATGTTGGACCTCTTCTAAGGGAATAGAAGCGTCACTGATATCAGAGGCATCATTGACTCCAGTAAAGAAATCCCAAAATTGATCCCATACACTGGAGCCTCCGCCTATATCATGGATCTTCAACTCTCGAGCCTCTCTTAGTGCCTCTTCAGAAAAAGTCAGAAGAGAAGGCAAGTGAACTATGTCATGGTCCCGAGCAAGTCACTCGGGACGCTCTGATCGATCTTCGGGGCATCAGAACCGGCCCCGCCCGGTGTAGTTACAGATGGATGAGAAATGATCTCGACCTCTGATGATTCAGGATCCTCACCCGATTTCATTTTGGAAGCCTCCTCGACATGAGGCTTGATTTTAACAGCCGCTGTCGGCTCAGAAGGTTTGGTGACCTTGACGGCTTTCCTAGGTCGGACCGTCAGTGCCGAGACATTTTCCTTTTCTTCCTCTTCTTCGTCTCTCAGATTTTGGACCGACTCCATCGTGAGAGCGATTACTTTCCTCCTCACCCTTCAAGGTTTGGGCTCGGGGTCCTCGAGCTAGGAGTCACTCTTCCATTTCTTGCCTTTCCCCAGCTTCGGAACCGGGGACTTGGTTTCTTCCTCTCCACTCGAGAGCCTCAAAATGGCATCCTTGGTCAGTCCTGCATGAAAGAAAATTAGTGATGAATGAAGTACAAAAAGTGTTTCAGAACATGAAAAAGGAGATCCTTACCGTGGTTCTTTGCCTCCCATCTGCCCCTTGCCAAATCACGCCATGCACGTTCGGTATAAGTGGAAGTTGAGGCTTCGAGGTCAGTCACTGCTTGAGGCATCCAAGGAATAACTACATGTCGAAAAGGGATATTAGGCGAAGTCGAAGAAGGTACGAAGAACAAAGTTTAAAAGATCACTTACGGTCGAAGTTCCACTCCTCAGAGAATGATATCTTCTCCTCCGGGATAATGTCGCGGGTCCTCACCCGTATAAAACGGCTCATCCAGCCCCGATCCTTGTCATCGTCGATGCTCGAGAACAAGGACTTTGTTTCCCGGCGTTGCAGCCTAATTAATCCTCGATATATTCGAGGCCGGTACAACCGCATGAGGTGATTTAAAGTAAACTCCAGCCCCTTGGCCTTTCTAGAAAAGAAGCGCAGCATGATTACTATATGCCATAGGGAAGGGTGGATTTGGCCGAGGGTGACCTGATATCTTTTACAGAGATCAATAATCACTGGGTTGAGGGATCCAATGTAAAGGGGTAAGTGTAAACACTTAGTAACTCCTCCACATAAGCGGTGATGCTCTCTTCGGGAGCAGGAATTTGCACCACGAACTCGGGACCCCAGTTGTAGTCCCTCTTCATGGCCTCGAGGTGGCTCTTCGTTATCGAGCACATGTACATCGACACATGCTCACATTAGCCCCGGATCAATGAAGGGTTTTCTACCTTGAAGTTAGATTTTAGAGTACACAGGCCGGGAACGTACTCGTGGGGAAGCGGCTCCACCGGCGCCTTGTCGCCGGATGGCCGGGAAGCTTTCTCCTTCTGCGGTACGACCTTTGAGGTTTTTGCCATTGGTATAAGTAAAAGAGGACGAAGAAAGATGAAAAACTGGTGGTTTCAGTGCTAACGAAGGTGGCTCTACAGATGACGAAAAGGAGGAGACAAAAAGAGTGTAAAGACTTAGAGATTTGATTAGAGCAAAATTAAAGTTTGATTCAATGAAGGAGCGGGTATTTATAGGCTTACGGCGACGGTTCGGTAGCGCCAGTGGCCGATCGCTAACTTACACGAACTAATGATTTAGGAAATTGAACCGACGTGATGTTTCGGTCACATCCATCGCTTACGTCATGAGGACGACATCATAATCGAGGTTTTAGAAAATCGAGGCTCAAACCGTTTCTTATCATTTTATTTCAAGAAACGCGGGGACTATCTGTATACGGTGGAAATCGGACATGTCCGATTTCATAGGCACGAGGAGCTGCCTCGAGAGTAAGCTCGTAATAGACCAAGCTCGAGCTCAATAGAAAAGTATGGAATATGAAGATCGAAGTGCTCGCTGAAGATCGAGACCGAGCATAATAACGGAATGGCGAGATATTAGCAACCGACCGAAGATCTCGACGAAAATCCCGAAATAGATCAAATCAAGCATTTATTGACACCAATCATGGGATTTATTTCCGTTATTAGAATTGTACCTTATTTAGGATTCCTCTATATATTATAGAGGGATCCCATTCATTTGTAAGGAGGATTAGACTGATAAGAATATACACAAACGATGCTCTCTATTTCACTTACTATCCATTACTGTTCATCATTGTTTATTTCCTGTTCTTTACTGTTCTTGTTACCCAACCTCGAGACTATCTCGAATCGAGGTCGAAAGAACTGCTAGAACACTGGTTTGATTTATTTTACTATTCAAATTATCTATTCAATTCCTTGTTTATCAATTGGTATTGGATTAAATCACGTATCCTTAAAACCACTAAATAAGTTTAGCTGTAACTCGAATTTTAAGGTAAACAGTGAAGCTTTATGCTCAAAAAGGTATGGCAGTAGTAATACATCCCGTCCTAAACTCAATTGTTACTTTCACATTCTATTTGCCTCCTCCCTCCAAACTTTCCAAGAAAATATTAGTTTTTCTTTCTATCTCTCGGTCTCTCTTGTAATTCATTGCCATTTTTATTATATGACAACTTTTAGATGAACTCAAAGCATATAATTCCACATATATAAAAGAACCCTTGTGAGATTTGGTTAAATCCTTTACATAAGACATCGTTGTTCTAATTGAAAAAATATTCTATGAACAATAAATGAAACAAACTTCTATGAACAATGAAAAACAATATAATGTAGAAAAAGATATTTGATATCTCAAAAAAAATAAAAATTAGAACATGAACCTATAAAAATCTTTATGCACTTTCCTAATACTTAATATCACAAGTTTATATGAAGTAATTATATATACTTGAAGGCATGCAAAAAGTTGAAAAAGGAATTAAGAAAAAGAATGCAAATGCAGGGCATTTAGGATAAACTTCCCATCTTTCTTTCCTTATCGAGCGGCAATGATTCGGCTTGGAGCGTAACTCTTTGAATTCCTTCCATACATTCGTATGCACGTGCGAGCGCTCGATATCGGTGGAGCATTGGCGGCTTGTGAGTGCATGGATGAGCTGCGAGATGTGATTCCTGTGTATGGATGATGGGTCAGTCTGGAGGACTTGAGGTCGAGTTTTGACTGCAGCTTGAGCACAGGTATTTCGGTTGTGTAAACATGTGCTTTTGGACTTATACATCTGGTAGTGTCCCTATGAGTAGAATTTGTGGCAGGCGAGTGGTTGGATGACTAAATGACGAGTAGAATGTGACTGTGGTCTATGTTCAGATGATTTGAAGATGACGAGAAGAGTCTGCTTGGTGTGTAAAAAGGGCTAATGGGTGCTTGATTTTTGTCTTGATGTGGCGTATAGTCTCGAGTTGTGAGTAAATTGAAAGGTTTTCATGTTGTTTAATTATGATACAAATTTGATTCTCATGCCTCATTGATGAGTTCAGACCCAGGAAGATTGAGTGGTGGCATAGCAGTTGTGACTAGAGTTTAAGATTTACATGGGATGGTGTCAAGGCTCGCAGAATTTTTATATCATTATGGATTATGCATTTTATTAATGAGAAGATTAAGTGCTGGAGGGAGTAGATTTAGGTTCATAGAAGGTCTTGTCAGAGCGGGTGCCTCGGTTGTGATACTTTGGGATGCTAAGAGGGAATGCAGCGGCTTATGGGCCTTAGGGCGGTGTGGTTTTTATGCTAGAATCTCTTATGGTGAGTTTGGGGTAAGGATCATGGTGTTCTCGCAAGGAGGGGTATCAACTTGAGGGTAACTTGGAAGTAACTCAGAGGAAACAGGGCGGTTTGATAGTAAATTGGATCAACACGGTAATGATACGATCGGTTCTTTGGGTACTTATGATATGGTGGGTCTCCGCAGGTGTTTCATGGCAATGCTCATGGGTTTTGGGCAACTGCGTGGCTTGGTTGAGTTAGAGGGATTCAATTATGATAGTTTGATTATGTGCAAATAGATTCCAAGGAGTTCTCGATAATTTCTATCACGGTTTGAGGTGAATATTTTCTACTGGTGTGAGGAACATGCAGCGTATTAGGATTTCCTCCTGGATAAGATCAAATAGAAGGTTTCTGACTGATCGGGATTGAGTTTTGCATGTGAAAGGTCACGGTTCAGTTAGGAAGGGAAGGTCATGAATTCTTAAATAGCACAGACGGTTTCAGATGTCTAGATGGATGCTAGTACTACTTGGTATTGCCTGAGAAGGGTGTGTATTTCAGAGGGCGCATTGTGTTTTGACTTACGGATGCATCATTTATATTGCGGTGCTCACCTGGTTAGTTGACTGCTGAGATTCAGATTTTGTTATGTGGCACGGAAGAATTATAGAAGTATTCCTCGTGGGATGATTGTATACGAGAGATATGTTAGACATTTGGGCGGTGAAGTTGGGATCATGTAGGGTGATTTGTGTGTTTTATGGATTTGGAGACTGGGAGTTCTCAGAAGCAGATTGTTTCGTGGTTGTGGACTGTGAAATATGTCCAAAGCTAGCCAGATGATAGTGTGTGTTATGGTTATGTCCTTGTGGAATTTTGGAGGGCTAATTGTCCGTTCGGGGATGACCGGAGTTGATTTGGGGGCCCCATTGGTAGGCCCATTGAGGATGTGTATTCTGTATTGGATCGGATTTGCTTGCTCCTGCACAGCTGTTACCACAGGTATATCGTCAGACGGAATAAATGTTATTCATGCCTTGGTCCGTGTTACGTGTTCCTCTCTTATGCTATGACGGGTTGTGAGGGTTACATTGTTCTTCGCACGGATATTGTAATTCAGTCTAGGCCTCATGGCGCTATGGGCGAGATGGCCTTCATGATGTTGATTTGCTTATTTCACCATAGTTGTGCTTGTCCTTCTCAGTATCATTTGTTCCTAATAGTTTTCCCACAGTTATATTTTGTGCACTCTATTGTGCTTGATATTGACGCACATGTGATCAGTGAGCCGAGTATTATGGCTCGATGGGTACCCTATGCGGATTGATATGATGGGATCGGGTTGCACGCCGCAATGGTACTGTGATGAAATGTAACTCCTGATGCTCACTTCGTGTAGTATTGCTTTCACCTTGTTGAAAATAGTTAATAGGAAAATGCTAAAATTTTCCTGCCTGCTTAACTTGTTTAATAGTCTTCTTATTTAGCTCTCTTACTGTTATCTGTCATGTTTGAATTATTATTTGTTGGTGTTCAGGACCGTGTTGTGTGGGGCTCCACATGATTATTGTTGATACTCGTCGGTGGGGCTACTTATATTGGCTGAGATGAGGTTTCTATACTTGAGATTTGCACTATCGTATTTTGGATGAGGGAGGTTTGGAAGAATAACACTATATTTTGCTGAGGATTTGGGCAATAGACCTGGTCGGACGAGTGAGCTTCGTGGCTTATTGATCAAATAAGTGGTTAAGAGGTTATGCATGTTTCTTTTATCATCGGCAGGGTATGAAGGTTTTGAATGAGGCTCTAATCGATATGAGGTTTGCTACCGGCACCAGATTTGTTTTTGGGCACTAATGGTGGTCAACAGTTCCTGTTGTGAGTGTCTGAGTGATGGGGTGTACCGTGTGATTTCATCTTGGGGTTATGATTACGACCTAATACAACTTGTTCAGGTTCATATAGTGTATAAATGTGAGATTCGGGTCTTGTAACGAATTCGGGATGTTAAAGATTAGGTTCTAAGGTTTAAGGACCAAGGTCGAAGTAAAGATCTCTAGTCATGTTGCGTTGGCAGGCTTATATGGAGAAGGGTGACGTGGGATCACCCCTGGGTATATGCATAGTAAGGTTACACCGTAGTTTGATAGCTTTGGAACGACTCCTGGCACGTTCGAGGACGAACATATATTTAAGTGGTGGAAAATATGATGACCCGATAGGCCATCTTATGTCTTAGAACTTAATTATGTACTTTAAAGCCTCAAATACCTCATTTTATCACTCCTAGGTTTGCGTGCGCAATCTGGGTGTTTTGCCAGAAAGCTTTTATGTTAAAAACGGATAAAAATATGAAATTTCTACCTTAAAAGCCATTTGAGTTGAGTTTGGTCAATGTTATGAGAAAACGAACTCGGATCCTTATTTTGACGGTTCCAATGGGTCCGTATCGTGATTTGGGACTTGGGCGTATGCCCGAAATCGAATTCGGTAGTCCCTAGCTTTAGTTATTGCATTTTGTTGAAATTTAAAAGTTTAAAGGCTTAATGAATTTTAAATGTTTGACCTATAGTTGACCTTTTAGATATCGGGTCCGTATTTTAGTTTCGGAACCCGGCATAGGTCCAGTACCATATTTATGACTTGTTTGTAAAATTTGGTGAGAAACGGAGTTGGTTTGACGTGATTCGGACGTCCAGTTGTGAAAATAGAAGTTTCAATGTTTTCTTGAAAATTTCATTTGATTTAGTGTTCCATTCGTAGTTCTAGGAGTTATTTTGGTGATTTGATCACGTGAGAAAGTTTGTATGATGTTTTTAAACTTGTGTGCATATTTGGTTTGGAGCCCCGAGGGCTCAGATGAGTTTCAGATAGGCTACGGAGTGAATTGAACTTAGAAAATCATAGCTGGTGCATCCTCTCTTATCCGCATTTGCAAACACTTGTTTGCATTTGCGATGACAGCAGGCCTAGGGCAGTTTCGCATTGCGAAGAAATTATCGCATTTGCGTTGCTCGCATTTGCGAACCCCAGGTCGCAAATGCGACACCTGCAACTGATCAAAACTTGACTTAGATGGGATTTTTTTCTTTCATTCTTCAAATTTTCAAACTCAAGAACCCTAGAGGCAATTTTCCAAAGAACTTGTCTTCCCCAAAACATTGGTAAGTGATTCTAAACTAGTTTCTTTCAATCTTTCATTACATTTCATAAGTTTTCAACCTAAAATCTAGTGTTTTCATGGTAGAAATTGGGAGTTTGGGTAAAATTAGGGATTTTTGAAAAATTGGGATTTAGACCTCAAATTGAGGTCAGATTTCAAAACAAAATACATAACCGGGCTTGGGGGTGAATGGGTACTCGGGTATTGGCCTGAATTTCGGGTTTGGACGAAGTGGGCTCGGGAGTTAACTTTTGTTGACCTTTTCAATAATGGCCTAAATTGAATCTTTTGCAATCGTGGGTAGTTCCTAAGGCTTAATTTGAATCGTTTGATTGGTAATTTGCTAGATTCTATTGGTTCAAAGGCTTGTTTGAGAGGCAAAGTTGTGATTTAGATTTGAGTAGACTTTTGGAGCGAGGTAAGTGTCTTGCCAAACTTTGTTGAGGGAATGTTTCCTACTATTTGACATTGTTTACTACATGCGGAGGTGATACATATATGAGGTGACGAGCATATATGCATGTGCCAGGGTCAACCATGCTCGGGGGTAAATTATGTTATAAATTGTGTCTTGTAGAATCACGTGACCTTCTTGCTTCATGTCTTACTTGGCTCCTAGATACTAAGAATATAGTATTAAATGTTAGAAACTAAGACTTAGCTTATTATAACTTGATCAAATTCGATGGAATTCTAAGAATACATTGGTGTGTTTAATTCGGTCATCAATATGCTTAATCATTAATACATTGCTATTGCCGATATTCTTGAGATACTAGATTATATACTTGTGTTGTAGATCATTTGTGACATTTGTTGGAATACTTGAATAATGAGGCTCTTGCGGGTTTATTGAACTATTGTTGGCTTGGAAAGTTGTGATTGGGATTCATTTGGAATATTCGTTTAAACACTCTCCTTGACGTTATTT
The DNA here is from genome assembly GCA_000715115.1 of Nicotiana otophora. Lineage (NCBI taxonomy): Eukaryota > Viridiplantae > Streptophyta > Magnoliopsida > Solanales > Solanaceae > Nicotiana > Nicotiana otophora. The sequence continues at coordinate 56,323 of AWOL01S0022421.1, forward strand.
ATGTTTGCCACCTTGTTTGTCATTGATGTACATATGCTTGATAAGGAAGAGTGTAAAGCACGAAGGGTGATGACGTGCCTTTGTTTATACATTATCATGTGAGGGAGAGTGTAAAGCATGAAGGGTGATGCTGTGCCATATTATTGAGAGTAAAAGCACAAAGGGTGATATCGTGCCATATTATTGAGAGTAAAAGCATGAAGGGTGATGTCGTGCCATATCATTTGTGAGTAAAGGCACGAAGGGTGATGCCGTGCCGTGTTATGTGAGTAAAAGCACGAAGGGTGATGCCGTGCCATTGCATTTATATTGTCATGCTTTTGTGTTATTGCGAGTTCATGGCATGAAGGGTGTTTCCGTGCAAGTGAGAACGAGGGGCATGCATTATGTTGTGATATCCTTTTTCTTGCAGATATTTTCATGTCCTTACCTTGGATTGCCACTGTCGTACTTACGGTTCTTATATGGTTTGTCGTTAAAGCCCTGTTCTTTTTCTTTATCTTATTTTCTACTTTGTCATTTTTGTTATCGGTATTTCTGCCCTTTGGTTGGTATTGTTTTGTGCATATTTGGTGAGGATGAGATAAATACACGAAGGGCATTGCCGTGCCGTTGAATTTGATGTCTTATGTGTTTCTCTCACACTATGAAAGTTTTGAGGCAACTATTTTGGTTTATTGGGTTTCACTCTAAGGAAAGGATTGGTCAAGATATTGGAACTTATTGGATTGTGATCTCTGCTAGTGCTCTGTTATTGCTTTATACATTAGTTTGTGCGCTCTATTCTATTATACTGTAGTATAAGTCTATTGTTAGTTACATTACAAATTTTATCAGTGAGCATCTTTTAACTAAAAAGCCTCGTCACTACTTCGACGAGGTTAGACAAAATACTTACTGGGTACATGGGGTCGGTTATACTCATACTACACTTCTGCACCTTGTGTGCAGAGTTTTCGAGCGGAGCAACTGGTGATGTCAGGAACTGACCCTGAAGATGTTCGTGCATTCTGGATATAGCTGTCACCTGTCCTTGATAGCTTTAGATTGTTTTTAATCTGTTCATGTAACATTCAAACAGATCGTGTAAATTATTTGTATCAACTTTGTAAATTCCAAGTCTTAGAAGCTCATAATTCGTACAACCAGTTCTTGGGTTAATTTGTAAAAGTTCAGATAATTCTTCCTTATTTTCCTACAATTTCATTTGGATTGTATTGTCTGTTAGTTGGCTTACCTAGCGGGTTGAGTTAGGTGCCATCACGACTCGTGATTTTTGGGTCGTTACACATAGCAACATCAGTATCCAACATCTGCACGTAAGGTGCAGAAGTCTAGTATGAGTGCAACCGACCCCATGTACTCAATAAGTAACAAACCAAATCTTAGGTTGAAAGTAGTGACCAGCTGGGACAAGGGTCAAAGTCCAACTCCAATAACCAACAACAGTTCATAATAATATAATAAAAATGGTACAAGAAATAACTCAGAGATATGATGCTCAGCTCGTTGACAATTACGGAAATTAGGCATGCTTTTCAAGTATAACAGTAAATTCCAAATCTTTCACCTAAAATAACAAAAAGATGAGTAAGTTTGAAAACTGTGAGTTTTTCCAAAAACTTTCAACAATAGTTAATAAGTCTCATTATCAGATGGCATGAGAAAAGTATATCTCTATGCCTACATGTCAATGCGCATGTGAATGTCATGAGTGTCACTATACCGTACAGTATAAGGAAATGAATCTCTATGCTTGTATGTCAAGTATGCATGCCAACTGTAATGCAATGCGGTGATAAAGCCATGTGCATACCGTGGGTATCAATGCACTCAGTCCTCCCAATCACTCAATCCTCACAGTCACTCAGTCCTCACAGTCACTCAATCCTCCCAGCCACTCGGCACTCGCACTCAGCATTGTACATGGCAAATCCAGCCCAGGGCAGATCTAACCCAAAACTCAATAGCAATTGCGCTCATTATGGGTGTGCAGACTCCGGAGGGGCATAGCCAGCCCAAGCACTATAATAAGCCAATCATGGCATGAATCAATAATATATATTGTGACGTGCAGCCCGATCCCATCATGAATCCATAATACCTGCTGTGGCGTGCAGCCCGATCCCATCAATATCCTCACAATCAGGCCCTCGACCTCACTCAGTCATCAATCTCTCCAGTCTCTCGGGCTCACAATGTCATGAAAATCAGCTCAAAAATGATTATGTGATGTATCAATAAATGGTAATAAAGACTGAGATATGATATGCAAATAAATGCGTATGACTGAGTATGTAATTGCAATGTAAGCAAATAACTCAACAGTAGAAATGACCTTAATAGGTCCCAACATGATAAGCATATAGCCTAGACATGGTTTCTAACATGGATCACAACTCAATTACTCTAGCACGTAGAGATTTCATAGATACAAATAAGATTAGGTAACCACACAGTACCGTAGAAATAACCGAGTTACAATTCACACGGGCGTCACCTAGCATGTGCGTCACCTCAACACCCAAACATATATCACGTATATTCAGTGGTTCATACTCTCAGCACCAAGTTTAGAAGTGTTACTTACCTCGAACAAGCCGAATCCAATACTGGCAAGCCAAATGATATTGTAAAAATGCCATCCCGCGCGTATCGACCTTCGAACGGCTCGAAACTAGCCAAAAGCAACTCAAGAACATCAAATAATGCATAAGGAAACAATTCCAAATGATAAAGGTCGAATTTTTAATCAAAATTTCAAAGTCAACCAAAAAGTGAAACCCGGGCTCGCACCTCAGAATGCGACAAAACTTATAAAATTCGACAACCCATTCAATTACGAGTCCAACCATACTAATTTTATTCAAATCCGATTCCGAATCGATGTTCCAAACTCGAAAAATTACTCTATAAAACATTAGGCAAAAAACCCCAATTTCTCTTTTTAAATTATCAACCAAATACCAAAAGCGAGGATAGATTCATGAAATATAATCAAAATCGAGTAATGAACGTTTACCCCAATCCATACGGTGAAAACCGCCTCAAATATTGCTAAATCCCGAGGTCCCCAACTCAAAATATGGATAAATGGCTCAAAAGTCCTAAATTAGATATTAAATCCACTGCTCGGGCTTCCTTCTTCGCGATCGCGGGCATCCCTTCGCGATCGCGATGAACAAATTCTTCAACAACGATTTCCAAACTCTTTCGAGACAGTCTCTAGTATAATAGTCCTAACATTTTGTACAAACTCCAAATGAAAAATTGTTTGATTTTTGAAAAACTAGACATCAAGGGCTACAACTTTTATTTTTGAATCATCTCCAAATTCCTTACAGATTGCAAGATATAATCTTTCAAAGTCAGCCCTGTGCAACAGAAATTTCTCCTACACGATCGCAATTCACAAGGCCCAAACTGCAGTTTGCTCTTCGCGAACGCGACCAAATGTTCGCGATCGCGATGCACACCCCTGTAGCAAAAACCCAGCAACTGAAAATGGTATAAAAATGGTCCGAAATCACCCCGAAACTCACCCGAGCCCTCGGGACTCCACGCCAAACATCCACACAAGTCTAGAAACATCATGCGAACTTGCTCGCACGATCAAATAACCAAAACAACACCCAAAATCATGAATCAGACATCAACACACGTGAAATTTGAAGGGAGAACTCAAGAACTTCTAGAATTGCAACTAGGCGTCTGAATGCTATCAAACCAATTCCGAACGACCTCGAATTTTGCAGGAAAGTTTCAAATCATAACGCAGACCTACTCGATGTTTCAAATCTCACTTCACAACATCAAAATTATAAATCTCATCTAAAATCGATTTAATGAAGTTAATGAACTTTCAAAATTCAAAACTAACGGCGAACAAGCCTAAACATCTTGGATTGATATCCAATTTGACACACAAGTTATAAATGATATAACGGATCTACTATAACTTCCGGAATTAAAATCCGACCCTGATATCAATAAAGTAAAACCTCGGTCAAACCTATAAACATTTCCAAACCTTCAAATTTCCAACTTTCACCGATGATTGTCGAAACCTTCTAGAAATATTAAAATAAAATTTCGGACATACGGCCGAGGCCAAAATCACCGTCCGAACCTAACGAAATCACCAAAACTCCGATCCGAGGTCGAATACTAAAAAGTTAAACCTGGTCAACTCTTCCAACTTAAAGCTTCAAACATGAAATTCATTCTTCCGAACTAATTCCGAAACACCTGAAAATCAAAACCGACGATTCACACAAGTCATAATACATTATACGAAGCTACTCAACACTTCAAATGGCTGAACGGAACGCAAATGCTCAAAACGACTGATCGGGTCGTTATAGTGGGGGTGGGGGTGGGTGGGGTAAGAGGTAGGGTGTGGGAGAGTTGGTGGGGATGGGAATAGGCTTGTGAAGGTTGAAGAAGAGTTTTGGAAAATATTTTCCCTTCTCTTGATAGGGAAAACATTTTTCTCCATTTGGAGGAAAATGAGTTCATGAGAAAAATATTTTTCAAAGCATTTAAACCAACCAAACATGGAAAAATTGGAAAATATGTTCCTTCGTACTAAACACACCCTAAATTTCCTTTTTATTTTTATTTTTTATAACGCCTTTATCTCCTAATCTTCCTCCCACTCGCTAGACCTAGAATTTTTCTTCTTTTTTCTTTGAGAAGAAGAACACGAAATCCATTAACGGATAAATCTAACTACGGTCATTTAGAAAGGTCATATTATTTCAGGGGTAATGCAAATACAGATGGAAAGATTAATCATACAAACTCATCAAAATGAGTAAGCAAAAATCTTACTCTTTTTTTTTTTTCCCAATTACACGTTATGTTATTTAATGTGAAAGATTTTATCTTCGAATGTTAAGGTGATGATATAAATGGGGGTTCTGCAATACAAGTAGGAGATGTGATGTGTTTAATGTAAATCGATACGTTACTTCTAAATTTTTGTACTAACTAATTCTGTGTGCATATTTGTAGACAATGAAAATATTTTTATCAGCGAACATACCTTCATATAGTAACGAAGGTCCGGATCAATAATCTGAAGAATGGCTTGCTGGTAATATTTATCTTCTTTAGAATGAAGGATCAGTCTGATCAATTATTTTGTTGAAAAATAGTAAATTATCTAAGTCCTCTAACTAATATTCTGAGCTTCTTTATTACACCAGGTAGCAGAACATATATGTAGACCCCTCTGAAAATTGCCTACTTTATTGTCTATCCATTTGATTTTATTAAACCATGCGGTGCTCATAAAAATGTGACTCTTAAAGACATTAATCAACAGATACACACCCCACAGTCAAAGTCAAGGCAAAATAGTGTAGATCCTTCAATTTTATATCTAAATCAGGATTCTATGGCAAGCCTGGCGTTGGGAAGACCGTAATACAGACTGAAGGAGGAAAACGCAGTATTACTATTATGAGGACCAAAGTTTAATTCGTTTATTGCTGCCTCTTCATATTTTGAGGCTATGCCGCTCCATTTCTTTTATGAGAATCTTTTATGTTTTTGCGACAGGTTGCAAAAAGAGATATGGACAAGCATAGTAGAGATGGAAATGGAGTCTACTCCATTTGAATAGAGACCTGGTTTTGTTCCATCTAGATATAGGAATGTAAAGCGTTGTCTCACTTTTTACTCTAAAGTATTTTTCACTTCTTTGACTCGTGATGTTGTAGTGATGAAGCTTGCTAATATAGTATTAATGGAAGATAGGTATGGACGTCATCACACCAATCCACAAGACTCTACTAGACACTTGCTCATGACTCATAGAACCTATGAATTTAGTGCTCTGATACCAACTTGTCACGATCCAAAAATTACTAGTCGTGATGGAACCTAACTCAACCCGCTAGATAAGCCAACTAACAGACAATACAATCCAAATGAAATTGTAGGAAAATGAGGAAGAATTATCTGAACTTTTACAAATTAACCCAAGAACTGGTAGTACGAATCATGAGCTTCTAAGAGTTGGAATTTACAAAGTTGATACAAATAATTTAAACGATCTATTTGAATGTAACATAAACAGATTAACAAAATCTAAAGCTACCAAGGACAAGTGGCAGCTATATCCAGAATGCACGAACATCTTCAGGGTCAGCTCCCGACATCACCAGCTTTTCTGCTCCAAATATCTGTACACAAGGTGCAGAAGTGTAGTATGAGTACAACCGACCCCATGTACCCAGTAAGTATTTTGTCTAACCTCGTCGAAGTAGTGATGAGGATTTTTAGTTAAAAGATGCTCACTGATAAAATTTGTAATGTAACTAACAATAGACCTATACTACAGTATAACAGAATAGAGCACACGAACGAATATATAAAGCAATAACAGAGTACTAGAAGAGATCACAATCCAACAGTTTCCAATATCTTGACCAATCTTTTCCTTAGAGAGAAACCCAATGAACCACAATAATCATCTCAAAACTTTCATAGTGTGAGAGAAACAATCAAAACATTAAATTCAACGGCACGACAATACCCTTCGTGCATTTATCTCATCCTCACCAAATATGTGTAAAACAGTACCAACCGAAGGGCAAAAATACCGATAACAAAAATGACAAAGTAGGAAATACGCTACTAATAATGAACGAGAATGTACATAAGGGCATCAGTAACAGACTAGGAGGAAAGCATAAAGGTAATGACAACAATTAGGAGAAGGAATGTAACTTCAACTAACTAGCATGGTGGAGGCATGAAGATAGATATAGAAAGGGGACACTTGATCTTTATAAGTTAACAAGTAGAGACATGAATGACTAACATGGAAGAAGACCTGTACCTAAGTGCAACAAAATAGATATGTCATGGATGCAATTATAACAGCAGGAAGTAGGCATGATATTTACAAGTTAGGCAGGTAGAAGGCATGAGTGTCACAATAACAAATAAGATAAAGAACAAGAACAAGGCTTTAACGACAAGCCATATAAGAACCGTAAGTATGACAGTGGAAATCCAAGGTAAGAACATGAAAATATCTGCAAGAAAAAGGATATCACAACATAATTTATTTCCCTCATCCTCACTTGCATGGAAACACCTTTCATGCCATGAACTCGCAATAACACAAAAGCATGACAATATATAAATGTAATGGCACGACATCACCCTTCGTGCTTTTACTCACATAACATGGCACGACATCACCCTTCGTGCTTTTACTCACAAATGTTATGGCACGGCATCACCATTTGTGCTTTTACTCTTAATAATATGGCACAACATCACCCTTTGTGCTTTTACTCTCAATAATATGGCACGGCATCACCCTTCATGCTTTACACTCTCCCTCACATGATAATGTATAAACAAAGGCACGTCATCACCCTTCGTGCTTTACACTCTTCCTTACCAAGCATATGTATATCAATGACAAACAAGGCGGCAAACATAAATAACGTCAAGGAGTGTGTTTAAACGAATATTCCAAATGAATCCCAATCACAACTTTCCAAGCCAACAATAGTTCAATAAACCCGCAAGAGCCTCATTATTCACGTATTCCAACAAATCTCACAAATGCTCTACAACACAAGTATAGAATCTAGTATCTCAAGAATATCGGCCGTAGCAATGTATTAATGATTAAGCATATTGATGACCGAATTAACACACCAATGTATTCTTAGAATTCCATCGAATTTGATCAAGTTATAATAAGCTAAGTCTTAGTTTCTAACATTTAATATTATGTTCTTAGTATCTAGGAGCCAAGTAAGAAATGAAGCAAGAAGGTCACGTGATTCTACAAGACACAATTTATAACATAATTTACCCCGGGGCATGGTTGACCCTGGCACAAGCATATATGCTCGTCACCTCATATATGTATCACCCCCTCATACAGCAAACAATGTCAAATAGTCGGAAAAATTCCCTCAACAAAGTTAGGCAAGACACTTACCTCGCTCCAAAAGTCCACCCAAAGCTAAATCACAACTTTGCCTCTCAAACAAGCTTCCGAACCAATATAATCTAGCAAATTACCAATCAAACGATTCCAATTAAGCCTTAGTAACTACCCACGATTACAAAAGATTCAATTTAGGTCATTATTAAAAAAGTTAACAAAAGTCAACTGTCGGGCCCGCTTGGTTCAAACCCAAAATTCGGACCAAAACCCGATTACCCGTTCACCCCCAAGCCCGGTTATGTAATTTATTCTGACCTCAAGTTGAGGTATAAATCCTAATTTTTCAAAAATCCCTAATTCTACCGAAACCCCCAATTTCCACCATGAAAATACTAGATTTTAGGTTGAAAACTTATGACATGTAATGAAAGATTGAAAGAAACTAGTTTAGAATCACTTACCAATGTTTTGGGGAAGAAAAGTTCTTTGGAAAATCGCCTCTAGGGTTCTTGAGTTTGAAAATTTGAAGAATGAACGAAAAAAATCCCGTCTAAGTCAAGTTTTGATCACTGGTAGGTGTCGCATTTGCGACCTGGGGTTCGCAAATGAGAGCCCCGCAAATGCGACAATTGCTTCACAAATGCGAAACTGCCCTAGGCCTGCCGTCATCGCAAATGCGAACAAGTGTTCGCAAATGCGGATAAGAGAGGATTGCAAATGCAACCAAAACTTTGCAAATGCGAAGGTCCATCCCCCAGCCCGCTTCTCGCAAATGCGAGGCTCGCATTTGCGAGCCAGATCTTGCAAATGCGAAATCTGCAGGTTTGATGCACCAGCTATGATTTTCTAAGTTCAATTCACTCTGTAGCCTATCCGAAACTCACCCGAGCCCTCGGGGCTCCAAACCAAACATGCACACAAGCCTAAGAATATCATACAAACTTGCTCGCGCGATCAAATAGCCAAAATAATACCTAGAACTACGAATGGAATACCAAATCAAATGAAATTTTCAAGAAAAACTTTGAAACTTCTATTTTCACAACCGGACATCCGGATCACGTCAAACCAACTCCGTTTCTCACCAAATTTCACATACAAGCCATAAATATGGTATTGGACCTATACTAGGTTCCGGAACCAAAATACAGACCCGATATTCAAAAAGTCAACTATGGGTCAAACATTTCAAATTCATTAAGCCTTTAAGCTTTCAAATTTCAACAAAATGCTATAACTCGAGCTACGAATTTCCGAATTCGATTTCGGGCATATGCCTAAGTTCCAAATTACGATACGGACCCATCGGGACCATCAAAGTACGGATCCGAGTCTGTTTGCTCAAAATATTGACCAAAGTCAACTCAAATGGCTTTTAAGCTAGAAATTTCATATTTTTATCAATTTTTAACATAAATGCTTTTCGAAAAAATACCCAAACTGTGCACGCAAACCGAAGAGGGCTAAAATGAGGTATTTGAGGCTTCAAAGCATAGAATTATATTTTAAGACATAAGATGACCTATCAGGTCATCACACTATGTATGGCGGGAGCTGAATTTGAAGATGTACTTGCGTTCCAGTCATAGCTGCCTCTTATCCTTGGTAGCTTTAGAATTTTGAATCTGTTCATGTATATTTTAAACAGATGATGTATTTATTTTATGCCAGCGTTGTAAACTCTAAATCTTATAAGCTAATGATTTGTACTACCAGTATTTGGAAAATATATAAAGGTTCAGATATTTTATCATTTATTTGTCTCAATAAATCTCATTAAATTGGATAGTTGTTAATTGGCTTACCTAGCGGGTTGGGTTAGGTGTCATCACGACTAGTTGGATTTTGGGTCATGACACCCACCATACCCATCCACCCTCCCCAAACCCCGCCCCATCCTGCCCTACCCCCACCTTAAATAGAAATATTATTAAGAATACTTTCTTTTCATGTTGTAGATAATGTACTTTCTTTTTCATTTTAACAAAATGAGTTTTTTTTCATGATGTAAAAAAAGTATTTTTCTCTCATTTAAACAAATAAAGTACTTTCCTTTCATGATGTAGAAAAAATATTTTCTTTTATTTCAATAAAATAATATAGTAAAAAGTATTTTCTTTCATTCAACAAAATGAGTACTTTTTTCATGATGTAGAAAGAGTACTTTCTTTTTCAACGAAAAAAAGAGTATTTTCTTTTTAGTTATGGAGCACAAATTTCACCCTAATTTTTGCATGAAAAAGTTAAGTAACTCATTAGTCCCTTTGGGTTTGCGTGAACTTTTAAAAGATCAATTAAATTATTGAATAAAATAGAGTCCTAAAAACGTTGGATATTTGGAGTTTTTTGGAGTTGGGGGGGGGGGGGGGGGGGGGGAGGAGGCATAGAAAACATGGGGATTTGGGGAAAGGGGAGTGAGAGAGTAGCGTAAATAATTATTTTCTTAAAAGATATTTTCTACTCTCTAAACAAGCACTAGAAAATATTTTCCGGAAAAAAGTTTTTACTCACCAATCAAACAAGGAAAAATAAGTGATAAAACTACTCATTTTTCAATTTTTTTTTTCTAAAAAATTATTTTCCAAGGAAATAATTTTCCTTCGTACCAAACACACCCTTACACGTGAGTGGAAAAAGATGACGGGAAAGAGACGTAATTAAGAGGCTTAAAAGAAGGAAACGTTTTGCAATGAAAAACAAAGAGATAGTTGAATTTCTGGGACGGGATAATTATCTATATTATTATAACAGCATGAATACAATGTCAGCTTACAAAAATAACCTTATAATATTAAACCTAATAACTCATAATAAGAGGACATAACCGGAATTGTAGATATTAGCCTTATAATCCTATTAGTTTTAGGACATAATACTACACGTTAGGAATCCTACATGATTACCTTTAGAAATCGTATTAGTACAATTACTTTCGGGCTGTCTAATTCATATAAAATTGAACAAGTAAATATCTTCTGTCATGTAATCCTATAAGTTTTAAGATATACTTCTTAAGAATTCCTATTACTAATTTAATTTGAAAACGTATTATAACGTCCTATTACTAATTTAATTTGAGAATATATTATATTATCCAAATTCATTTAGAAAAAGGAGAGCCTATATTATTATAAAAATATAAATACAATATTAATATACCAAAATAACCCTAAAATATTAAGCGGAAGAACTCATAGGGAAAGGACATAACTGCAATAACCTATTTTTTGGAATACAATACCTTCTATGCTAATTTTTAACATTTAATATTTTAAAATTATTAAAATTTTATCTATTAAATTCTTATTATAAATATGTAGGAAGGTTTAGTAAAATCAATTTCATAAGAATCTTCCGTATTGGCAATATATTAATACTCCATAATGTTTAATACCATGAAAAAATAAAAATTAAATGAACCATAAAGAGTTGAAACTGAGAAAAACAATACTCCCAGGATAATATATTTTTATATTATATTTGAACTATTGTTTTACTTAAATAATAATTTTTTAAATAATTTTTCATGTAATATTGAAAAATACCCAATTATTAAACAACAATTAAGAAAATATTTAAGAGTATAAATGTATGAGAAAGAGAAAAAAATGGTTGGTAAGAGTCAATACCACTAATGTTTCTACAAACATAACGATCTAAAAGTGAAATGTCATATCAATCTTTTACTCTTTGAAAATAAAATTTATGGTAGATAAAATTATAATCAAGATTAAATATTCAAAACAAGAGATTAACTAATATTAAGATCTGAATCAACATAGAATAAATTATTTTTTATGCTAAAACTAAAATATTAAATATTTTAATTAATTATTTAGCAAGAGAATCTATTTCAATTATTTTTTAAATTCATCATATGAGTAAAATTCTTATTCAAGTTAAAAAATATCTTAGAGTACATTAATTTATTACATAATAAGAGCGTTAGAACACAAAGTAAAAATGTTAATATATTATTAAAAATCAAAATACTATACAAGTGTGTGAGGAAGCACAATCAAAGCTAAATCCTAATCAAGAACAAGCTTTCAAGACTATATTATAAAGAGTCGACTCTGATATAATGTGATTATTCGTTGTAGATGCCTCCGGGGGAATTGAAATAATATTTCTATGTCATGCATTACTTGCAAATATCATATCAAGAGGCATAACACTGTTAGCAATAATAGCAAGTGGTGTACCAACAACAATTTTATTGTGAGACCACCCACTTTAGATTTGATGTACCTTTTCAAACAACTTAAATAGCCATCGCAAATATATCAAAGCAGGGCAATGGTGCTAAATTTATAAGAAAAACGAAATTGATAATATGGGATGAAGCACTTATGGCTAAGTGTCAAACGACCGAAATAATTGCCCGGAGTTCTAGAGATATATTGGATATCAATGAACTGTTTGGTGAAAAATTAATGGTTTGGGAGGTGATTTATGTCAAGTACTACCCGTAGTTCCAAAATTGTCAAAAGCAGAGACTGTAAAAGCTTACTTGCCAAAGTTATACTTCTGGCCTCAAATGAAAAAGATTCAACTAACATGAAATATAAAGTAAGAACAGATCCAGTATCCAGTGTCTTCTTGCTTCGTGTCGGAAACAAAGAAGAGCATCCAATAAAAGATGATTTGGTTCTTCCTGAACAATTGGTTATCAATCTCAATGGTAATGGTAGTGCATTTAATAAGAGAAATATTTCTATCATTAGATTAAAATATAATTTGTGCAAATCACATGATAGAATTAAAAAGATATCTTAGCTAGAAGAAATGAATATGTTGATCAACCAAATAAAAGGTTGATTGCAAAATTTTATAGTAAAAACAAAGTATTTTTCAGTTTTTGACTCATCAGAAAATAATACCAATAATTACTACCAAGAAGAATACTTGAATACTTTAATACCAAATGGACTTCTACCCTACATGTTTGTTATCAAGTTTATTATTTCTTACGTATGTTAGTGTCACCGTATATATAATAGACTAAGTTAAAATTGATTTTTCATTGTATATAGGTTAATTTTGAAGAAAAATATGCCTGTCATGCTACTGAAAAATATAGATATGCCAAATAACTTATGTAATAATACACATATAGTATATAAATGTCTTGACAATAACGTCATACATGCAAAACTTATGATACTGGTCAATGTGCTTCTAAGTATATTCTTATCCCTGAATTCGACTTTCGTCTTTCGAAACTAAGGAATATCCTTTTAAATTTGTGTGAAAATAATTTTTAGTATGTTTATGTTTTGCAAAATATAATAAATAAAGTACGAGAACAAACATTCTAAATATTGGATTATATTTACCGCAATATGTTTTCTTGCACGAACAATTGTATGTTGTACTTTCAAGAGGGATATCAAGATCTACAACAAGAGTTCTGGTTAAGGTAGAACAACCAACGCATTAGGAGGAAACATACACACAAATATATTATCCACAAAGAAGTGTTCGTCAAGATACCATCACATCAAATACTTTCAAACTATAATACATAATTATGTAACTAACATGACAAAGTTGATCATTTGTGTAAGTTTTGATGATGTCCTTTTATTTTAAATTCATGTATTATGCTAATGTAATAATATTTTTCGGCATTTAGATGATTGCTGTATTATTATACATAAAATTTATCTCATTAATTAAATTTTATTATTTTTTCATATAAATAAATATTTAAATTATCACATACCATTATTAACGTGCAACGCACGTTCATAGATACTAGTCATTTTAAACTTAAGAAAAGGCAACAAATTGACAAAAAAGATAAGTTCAAATGATGGTCAAAGGGATATATATATATATATATATATATATATATATATATATATATATATATATATATATATATAAATATATATATATATAGGGGTGCGTTGAAGCTATATATATATATATATACTAGTCATTTAATATATATATATATATATACTAGTCATTTCATAGATACTAGTCATCTAATTGAAGCTCCAGCTCCCTTTCCAGTACTGCTCTCTCTTCCTCCTCCGTCATTTCTCGGAATTAGACCTACCTTCGCCAGGCGATTCAATTATATAAATTTATCCGATAAAGAATGAATTAGACCTTCTTGTAATTTTCTACAACGAAATTAAATAAGATAATGTCTAAAACATCTTTGCTCAACTTTGTCTTAATGCTTCAAAGTCAAGAAATTATTTTTCATGATAAAAATTTGCTTAGTTATTGTTTTATTGCAAAAACTTATTTAGTGCATTTCAATGTGATTCTTAGGTAAATTTGTTACTTTTACATTATAAAAAATAATTTAATAATATATTTTAAAATTTTAATATGGTACTAAAACACTTATTTTGGGGGTAATTTGATTAAATGGCCTTGCAAATTTACAAAGAAAGGATATGCCAACTGTAAATGGATGTTTAGGTGGCTGCATAAAAATATATGTCTTATGCTCACTTTTCTTTTTGGTTAAAACTATAAAGTATTATCATAGACAACCAAATATTTACAACTAAAGAGCACTGTAGAGAATTTAACCACCTTCTAAGAAGGGTGTTAGCATCTCCAAAGCCTCAAACGGGAAGAAACACGTATTTTCAGGAATTCAAGGGCTCTTGATTTTGTTTTAAAAGTGGAAAAGGAAAATCATTAGCTAAAGAGAGAGGGACAATCACCCTTTGAATAAAAATCCCAAACTCTCTATTATTGCCTCATTTGTTTTTCTGGGCTAACTTTCTTTGCTAGGGAAATCCTTTGGTTGTTACCAAATAAATTTTCATTTTCACATGTATGTCATTAGTTGATTTTGATGGGAATCATAATTTCATGCCCACCATTAGTATATATTTACATGGATATTTATATATTTCTTTCGGTGAAAATAGATTTGAATATTGGTATATTACAAAATATATACAAAATAGACAGTCACTATACAAAAATTATACAAAATAGACTGTCACTATACAATTTATATACAATAAACTGTCATTATACAAAACATATACAAAAATAAACTGTCATTATACAAAAAATATACTAAATAGAATGTCACTATACAAAATTTATACAAAATAGACTGTCACTATACAAAAATATACTAAATAGACTGTCACTATACAATTTATATACAATAGACTGTCACTATACAAAATATATACAAAATAGACTATCACTATACAAAGAATATACTAAATAGACTGTTACTATGCAAAACAATATACAAAATAGACTGTCACTGTATAAAATAGACTGTCAATATATAATAAATATACAAAACAGACTGTCACTATATAAAAAAATATACAAAATAGATATTTCGGGCTATTAGATGCAATAAGTTTGGGCCGAAGGGCCATTTTGTGTCAGTGAAAAATAATATGGGCTATTAAAATTTTGAGGAGCTATAGAGGGTAGTTTTCTCTTTTTTAGTCACTAAATTATTGGTAAATATTTAGTCTTTGTAATATTTGGATAAATGCATTTAATCTTTAATTAATTGAAATATAAATTTTTGATCCTTTTACTAGTAAATATTCACAAATGTATCATAATATTAATTGTATTACTATTTAATTAATCATACATTATATTAAGTTTTCTTTAGCCGATGATCTATCTTAAACAACCACTCTATCCTCCCAGATTTGGGGTAAGACTATGTATATCCTACCTTACCCAGACCTCACTTGTGGGAATTAAGTGGGTTTATTGTTGTTGTATGTATTACATTAAGTTAGTACTTTTACTCCATATTTGAGAGTAATATAGTTTTAGAACTGAATATCAGAAGGCAACAAAAAAGCATTCCCTCTGTTTTGATTTATGTGACACACGTTCCTTATTAGTCCCTTACAAAATGAATCACACATTTTTATATTTGAGAATAATTTAACTTTAAACTTTCTATTTTGCTGATCATTCATGAGAAATTTTTATAGCTACCTAAATATTATGACCTCACAAAGCTTTTACTCTTTAAGATTTTAGGATCACATGTTTTAATTTTTTTTTCTTAAACTCTATACCAAGTTAAACTACTAACATAGATTAATATGAAGGGAGTGCATTTTAAATAATTGATGATTTTGTTAAGTCATACACCGCAAGGACCAAAAGCATAATTTACTAACAATTAAGTGTCCAAATGTGCTTGATTAGAACTTAGGGTCCACCAAATAATATAGAGAACCTGGTTCTCTATCAGTTTTCATAGAACACACACACACACACAACAGTAAGTAAAAGACACAATAATTTTTTACGTGAAAAACTCTCATCTCACGGGATTAAAAATTACGACCTACCCTCGTAGAATTTCAACTTCACTAACTGAGCAACTTTCAGATTAGAACCTATTGTAATCTAAAAGTGAACCTCTTAATCCCTCACCTATTTGTAACAACTCTATTACAAGCCTCTTTTTAATAACTCTATTACAAAGCACACACTTTGACTAACTCTAGCCAAAACACAAACACACGATTTATGATTTTACAAAAGATCTCCTACAGAAATGCTTCTAAGTAAGCTGAGTAGGAGTTACAAATAGATGACACTAACAAAGACACAACAATACTAAGGACATATGATAGACTTGATACTGGGATCTGGTCTTTGGTTCTGTTGTTGCTTCGTTCTTCACTACCTTGAAGTTGACAGCACACTTGAGAGAGAATTGATGATTTAGGGTTGTGCAAGTGTATTGATTTCCCTTGCCTCATGTTGGTAATATACAAATGAGGTCATTAGGATGATGTATGCAATTATCTAGTATAAGTCATGCTCAAAGAAGTGACTGTTGCACTGTTGCGAGTGCAGAAAATAGTGCAGCAACTTTACAGCTGTAGAGAGTTGACTTGTACTGTTATCAGAGGAACTGATGGATATCTGTTCCCTCTATCATTTCTTTGACTCAAGTTGTTGGGGCTTGTACTAGACTTGAGACTTGTTGTTCTTGAGCACTTTGAGGATGTGTAACAGGTTCCCAATCTGGTTCTTATTAAGAAGTTTGTTAGATCATCAAAATATACAAAGGCACGTAACTTAACATTTTTCCCCTTTTTGATGATGAAAAACTTATAATTGAGGTTCCCCCCGAGAACCAGATTTTTCTGCAAAAAGACTTTATTCCCTCTAAGAACCTGAGGACCTGTTCCTCCCTTCTCAATTTTCTTCTCCCTTTTGGCATCATAAAATGAATAGACACAAGTAAACACAAAAAGAAGTCTAGCAAAGTTAACTCAGGCCACATGTGTGCACACAACATGGATAAAAACAGAGCGCGAAAGCATAATAGACATAGTAAAAGATGAGATGCTCATTAATTTTGGGAGAAGAAAGCAGAGATAATAGCATCATTGTTACAAAAACATCAACAAAAAATAACTTAAAGTACCAGTCATAGAAATAACAAAAAAGGACTTAGGTACGACAAACATCATTCAACTAGACACTGGGAAGGGAACTGTTTAAGGGGCACTAGAAGGGGGAGGCAAGGATGAGGAGGAAAGGGTTCTGAGAAGAATGTCCATTCGAGCATTTGCAGACACTTGTTCGTTAATCTCTGTGCCTTGTGCACTACTGGAACCAAGTGCCTCCTTGGCTTGACTAAGCCGCCCTTCAAGAATGACATTCCATGCCTTCAACCTCCTTATCTCCTCATTGGCAGCATTACGAGCATCAATAAATTGCAAGATAGTGGAATTGCTGCCAACACCCCCTTTCTTGTCAATACACTCACATTCCTCCAAGGTTATCTTTGAGAAAAGTTGCTTGCAAGTTCCCACTGTTGCTCTTCCCAAAGGGACTTTGAGGAAGTTAAACACTTTAGTGAGCGAGAACCCATAAGGCAAGCCATGATTGCCGTCCTTGAAGTCTGCCACTTTCTTCATATGCTCAATCATAAGACGAGGCAGATTGATGATGGTGTAGGCATCCAGTGCTTCTATGAGGAACATGTATGCTTTTGAAGTAATAGAACGCCTTTTTGCGTGTGGAAGAAAGACCATATTCACCATCTCAAACAGAAGTTGATACGCTGGAAGGAGGGCCTTCTTGTGCACCTGTTCCCCTACTGTACAACATCATCCTTCAGAATGGCACTTCTGAAGTTAGGAGAACAGGTCCCTTCAATGGATGAGAGCCCTTCAGTAGGCACTCCCAAAATACTCCTTAGAACAGCCTCGTCCATCACAAAATCTACGCCATTGAACTTCAAGAAAATGTTATCATCTTCCACTGTAAACATATATGCATTGAAGCTATGCACCTCTTCCTCATACACCTTGGGTCTATCATTGGTGAACAAGTGTGTCCACTTTTGAAACTCACAAATGTCAAAAAATTGTCTCATCCCTGACATGTCAAGAATGTCAGGTGCAAAAGTTCTTCCCCATAGCACCCTCTACTTCCTGAGGTTTTCTCTGCCTCCATCCTTTGACACAACCACTTTGGACTTCTTGGAGGAACCAGGTTCCTTGTTGTCACCAGCCTTCCTCTTCAAAGAGTTTCTCACATTTTTCTCCTTCTTTTTAGACTTCTCAGAAGATTTTTCACCAGACTTCTCTCCATCAACATTTTTCACTTCCACAGCTTTCATAGATGACCCTCTCTTGGGTTTTGGAATCACAAGTTTCTTAGAGGATTTACGAATTAAGGAATCAGGTTCCTCATTCACCTCTTCATCGTCAACATCTACAACAAGTGCTGGAGGCACATCCTCCTCATTTACCATCTTTCCCCCCTTCACCAACCTCCTTCTTTTATTTTCCTCTTTGTTTTTCTTCAGAACAGTCTCATAAGCTTCTTTCTTTTGCAGCCTGGTAGTGGTTCTTTTAAGAGTGGGGTATTTGGGAACTGCCCTACTACTTCTATTAGCAATGAAGCTTTCCATAGTCACATTATCATAGTCTTCCTCACTATTTTCATTTTCCTCTTTAATTAGAGATCTTATCTCAGGAATGACAAAGTTCAACGGCTCAGCATCAAAATGATGAGAAGGAGCATGATCAGTACTGACCTGGGGATCTTTTGAGGAGTAAGGGGTTTCATCCCAAGTAGGAGCAAAGTGATCTTCTTGGGCAGAGGGATCAAGTCCCTCTGTTGTTTCCCAAGTAGTACCGAGTGGTGCCAAGTTTTCATAGGGCACCAGTTGCCCACCTTCAGCTCTGTGACTTTAACCTTCCCCCGGAGACCCAATGGTCTCATTATTACACTCATATCCTCCAACCAATCCTCCCTCAGTAGAAATCAATAACATGTTCTGAATGACTTCTATCTCATCCACCCCCCAAAATAGTATCAGAAGATGCAGTAAGAATATTACCTATCAGAGTGGCTTTATTCAGATCAAAGTTTGGAGTGGGCACTGCTGAAACTTCACCACTGCCGACCACATCTTGTTGAGTTTCAGAGGTTTCCCCAACCTTCTGACTAGAGACCTCTTATCTCTCGTCTCCGTCTACTGTTTCATCATCTGCTATTGTTTTCGGTGAGGCCGAATGAGAGGTTGGAGCAACGAATCTTTTGGGGTTCTAAGTCTTACGACTGCGGTGAGAAACATAACTCGATTGGGTTGGAGAAGAGTCAAGAGGTGGTTGTTGGTCCGGTGTTGGGTTTTGACTAGGTGACAGTTTCGACTTAGACGAACACTCTTGCGCTTCGTGAGACGAAGACACAGTAGGGATGACACTAGTAGTGCTAGAAAGCTCTGGATTCTGAGACATAATGGAGTTTGGAAGTAGAGACAAGAGAAAGAGAGGGTTCGCTTTTGAAAGAGAAGAGAATTTTGTGTCTTTGAAGTGGATAGTTCGGAAAGAGACGCCTTTTGGGGTTATTTAGAAGGAGTGAGGGACCGATTACAAATGGGTGTAACGTTTTGGGTAGACGGATCAGTTACAAATGGGTGTGATGTTTGGTTTTAAGCAGATGAGAGAGAGAGAGAGGCGAAAATATTTAATATCGTGGCACTTTTGTAGCCGTTTAAAGTGTGCATGAGTGTAAAAAAGAGCTACTAACCTGAGTCAAGGGAACCGGGTTCCCTGACTGAGTTTTGTAAATGAAAGCTTCATCTTTTTTACCGAGATGCAAAGTTAGTGGCTGTTTGTTCACTCTGTAATTTTCATGCGTGTTTACATGTAACGGTATAGAGATGAGTTAGAATTTGCGAGAAAACACTTTTTAGCATTTTACCTATTCATTCTTTCATAGCAGTAATCCAATCAATATCTTTCAATGCCTCCTTGTTATGTTTGGGCTCAATTTGAGAAAGGAAAGTTGAGAAGGAAAACGAGCTTCTTGTCTTTGATCTGATTTGAATTCCTGAATCAAGAGTAATGATCACATTTTGAAGAGAATGTGAACTTTTGTGCTTCTAGATAGACACCTGAATCTCATTGTGTGAAGATCCGGGTTCCTCAGAATGGGATCCGTTGTTGGCATCTATGGATGGGTGAGTACCACTTCTATGCTCAGCATCAGGAGTTCCTTGCACGGCATCAGCAACTCTGTCCTCTTCTTTAGTTGTTGTGATGGAGGAACCAGGTTCTTCTGCATCAGTTGAAGGTTCTGTTGTATTTTCTTCGCTGAATTCCTTGACTTGGCTAATCAATTCCGCCTTTCCATTTGCCATATCAATGACTTCTCCAGGAACCTTCGACTGCTCCTCGTCTTGATCAATCTTATCATGTGAATCTTTCCCACATTGGTGGTGTGATTCATCAAAGATTACATGTATGCTTTCTTCAACACATTGAGTCCTTTTGTTGTAGACCTTGTATGCTTTTCTTTGTGAGGAATATCCAAGAAAGATTCCTTCATCACTTTTGGACTTAAAGTTTCCCAGCGCTTCCTTACCATTATTGAGAACGAAGCATTTGCATCCAAACGTTCTTAGGTGAGTTAGCTTGGGCTTCCTCCCGTTCAACAATTCATACGGAGTTTTGTTTAGGAGGGACCTGATCATCCACCTGTTCACCAGGTAGCAAGCAGTGTTGACTGCCTTTGCCCAAAAGTATTTTGCTACGCCATTGTCAATTAGCATAGTTCTTGCCATGTCTTCAAGAGTCCTATTTTTTCCTCTCCTCATCACCATTTTGTTGGGGTGTTCTAGGAGATAAACAATTGTGACTTATACCGTTTTCAACACAGAATTTGTCGAATTTTGCATTGTCGAACTCTGTGCCATAATCAGAGCTTATACTTACAACGTTATAGCTCATCTTCACTTGATTCTTCTTCACAAATGCAACAAAAACTGGAAAGGTTTCATCCGAGTTGTCGTCAACTATGAAAAAAATGTACTTCTTTCCTACTCTACTTGGCACCCTCATAGGTCCACATATATCCACATGGAGGAGATCAAGTGTCCTTGAGGTGATTACTTCACTCTTGGGCTTGAAAGAGGACCTGACTTGCTTTCCTCTTACACATGCATCACACACCTTGTGATCTTTGAACCTTGACTTGGGGCAGCCCACGGACCAGGTCCTTCTTGACCAACTTGTTTAGCAATGAAAAGCTTGCATGTCCCAATCATCTGTGCCACACCTCAGCATCATCATCAACAACACTCAGACATGTAAGATCCTCATTGTGCAAAGACTCAAAATCAGCAACATAGATATTTTGAGTCACTCTATGTTGCTGATTTTGAGTATGCTATATTTCAAGCCATTCACATAGTACACATTCTCAATTGAATGAATGAGTATCTTCCCAACTTTTCTTACTCCCAAAATGTATCCCTTTTTGCCATTGCCAAAGGACACACTCCCCCCTTGCAGGGCTTTGAGTGAAAGGAAATCATCAATGCTTCTAATCATATGCTTAGAGCTACCACTATCCATATACTATCTTTGGCTGGTTCCATTCACTGCTCCCTGCACAAGAAGACCAATGATTAGACTTAGGAACCCAAATAAGTTTGGGTCCCTTGTAGTGAGGAAAAAGGCGAATTAAACTTCTTTTTGTCCAAGCAGGCATTACACGTTTTTAATGGAGGAACCAGGTTCTTTAGCAATAGTTACCTTTTCAACAAAAACCTTTTTTTCTGTTGGGACTGAATTCTAGCGTTACATGTTTCTTTAAAGTGCCCAGTATTACCACATTGAGTGCAAATCCAGTTATCAAGGACAGTAACATACGTGTTATGTGGATTGTAGGGAGTCCTTTACTTTTGGAACCCGACTCCCTGCCTGTTCCCCCCGTTGCTTGTATACATGACAGTGATTGTATCAGAGGGCCAGGTCTACTTTAGAGATTTTTCTAGGTCATTTTTAGCTCTGCCTAGGTCTTCTTGAAGTTGTCTGTTTCTTTCAAGTTCAGCACACATACTAGATTTCATCAATTTGAGTTCATTTTCAAGCTTAATGTGTGCCTCACTTGCAACTTCTTTTCCCTTTTGGATGTTCCTAGAACTGTTTCCCTTTTTTAATTCCTCAATTGTTTCTTTTAGATCCACAACTACTACAATTAGGTCATCTCTCTTATGGTCTATGTTTTCAATTCTTTCAGTTAGAACATCTTTTTCTCTCTTTAGAACCCCAATGGTTTCTTTTAGGTCAACCACTACGACTACCAGATCATCTCCCTCATGTTCTACCTCTTCTAGTTCCACAGTTAACACATTTTTATCATTTATAAGATTATGATAAGCATAAATTAAAACATTGGCCAAGGATATAAGCTTCTTTTGAGAGTAAGACTTCAAATTTCTTTGAATGTCTAGAAAGTTTACCTCATAATCATCATCGTCAGATTTTGCCATCAGGCAAAGATAGAGTCATATTCAGATGCTTCGCTTTCAACTGCCATCATGGAGGTGTCACCTTGTTCATCATCTTCCCCAGATTCACTGGAAGAATCACCCCATGCAGCAAAAGCTTGTTTCATAATTTTGTCAACGACATCTTTTCTCTTGAATCTCTTGTCAGGAATCGGGTTCCTCTTGGCTGCTTTGTCTATATTGTGCTTGTACTGGTCTTGCTTAAGGAGAGGACATTCTTTGATGAAATGTCCTGGCTTCCCACATTTATGACACAAGTCATAACCTTTTGGTTTGCTAGAGATACCCCTTTTTGGAATGCCTCCATTCCTGCGAACCATTTTCTAAAATCGCTTTGGCAGGTAGCCCATGTCAGTATCCTTACCACTTGAGTCATTGTTGTCTGCCTTGAGGACCATGTTCTTCTCTTTTTTGGGCTCTCTTCTTTCATGGTCCTTCTTCTTCTTCATTTCATAAGTCTTCGGATTACCAATGAGTTCATCAATGGTCAGCTTTTGAAGATCTTTCGCCTCTATGATGACGTTGACTTTTATTTTCCAAGAGCCAGGTAATACACTAAGTATCTTCCTGACAAGTTTGTTTCTTGGAATGATTTCTCCTAGAGAGTGGAGCTCATTGATGATAGAGTTGAATCGAGTATGCATGTCCTAAATGGACTCATCATCCTTCATCTTGAATAGTTCATACTCAGTAGTGAGCATGTCGATCTTTGTCTGCTTAACTTGAGTTGTCCCTTCATGTGATGTTTGGAGAGCCTCCCAGATCTCCTTGGCGTATTGAGACACAGAGATTCTATTATACTCGTCTGGACCAATACCACAGACGAGGATTTTGTTTGCTCAGAAGTTTTTCTCTATAGGTTTGCGGTCAGCATCGTTGTACTCCTTCCTTGTGTTTGGAATTGTCACTGCTTGCGCCCCAATGGTCTTCATGGGAACAAAGGGGCCATCGCAGATGACATCCCAGAGCTCAGAATCCTCAGCCATGATAAAATCATGCATCCTTGTCTTCCACCATCCGTAATACTGTCCATTGAATCTTGGTGGTCTGTAGGTTGATTGACCTTCTTCAAAGTTTGGTGGATCAGCCATGTGGATCATTTCTAGGTGTTAGACTTGTAGAAAGAACCTGCTCTGATACCAATTGATGAAAACTTAGGGTCCACCAAACTGTATAGAGAACCTGGTTCTCTATCAGTTTCCACAGAACACACACACACACAGAGTAGTAAGTAAAAGATACAACAAAGTTTTACGTGAAAAACTTCCAGCTCACGGGATTAAAAACCACGACTTACCCTCGTAGAATTTCAACTTCACTAACTGAGCAACTTTCAGATTACAACTTATTATAATATAGGAATTAACATCTTAATCCCTCACCTACTTGTAACAACTCTATTACAGGCCTCTTTGTAATAACTCTATTACAAAGCACACACTTTGACCAACTCTAGCCAAAACACAAACACATAGTTTATGATTTTACAAAAGATCTCCTACATAAATTCTTCTAAGTAAGCTAAGTAGGAGTTACAAATAGATAACACTAACAAAGACACAAAAATACTAAGGACGTATGATAAACTTGATATTGGGATCTGGTCCTTTGTTCTGTTGTTGCTTTGTTCTTCACTGACTAGAAGTTGGCAGCACACTTGAGAGAGAATTGATGATTTAGGGTTGTGCAAGTGTGTTGATTTCCCTTGCCTCGTATTGATAATATACAAGTGAGGTCATTAGGATGATGTATGCAATTATTCAGTACAAGGCATGTTCAAAGAATTGACTATTGCACTGTTGCATGTGCAGAAAATAGTGCAGCGACTTTACAACTGTAGAGAGTTGACTTGTACTGTCATCAGAGGAATTGATGGGCATCTGTTCCCTCTCCCATTTCTTTGACTCAAGTTGTTGGGACTTGTGCCATACTTGAAACTTGTTGTTCTTGAGCACTTTGAGGATGTGTAACAAGTTCCTAATCTGATTCTTATTAAGAAGTTTGTTAGATCATCAAAATACACAAAGGCACGTAACTTAACAGTGCTATTAGGAATAATGATAGAATTATTTGCCTAGAGACTTACTTACCCTTAGGGGTAGGAGCACAGCGTCCCCCGTGAGACTTGCTTAAGAGACGACATTACTCGAGATGGCCCGCACTACATTGTAATGACCCAACCGGTCATTTTAACATTTAGAACCCTGTTTCCTAAAATAAAACTTCTCGTATGTGCTTTTAATGATTTATGACTTGTGGGGATGGTTGTTTCGGGATTTGAAAGTGTTTGGGTTGAAATCGGAACACTTGATTCCTTAAGTTGGCCTTAAAGTGTTAAGTTTGACTTCGGTCAACATTTTGCGAAAATGATCCCGGAATAGAATTTTGACAATTCCAACAGCTCCGTATGATGATTTTAGACTTAGGAGCGTGTTTGGAATTCTATTTGGAAGTCCGTAGTTAAATTAGGCTTGAAATGGCTAAAATAAGAATTTAAGTTTGGCAATTTGACCGGGGAATTGAATTTTTGATATTGGAGTCGAAATCCAGTTCTGAAAATTTTTATAGCTCCGTTATAGCATTTATGACTTGTGTGCAAAATTTCAGGTCAATCGGACTTGATTTGACAGGTTTTGGCACCTAATGTAGAAATTGGAAATCTTAAGTTTCATTAAGCTTGAATTGGGGGATGATTCGTAGTTTTAGGGTTGTTTGGTATGATTTGAGGGTTCGACTAAGTTTGTATGATATTTTGGGACTTATTGGTATAATTGGTCGAGGTCCCGAGGGGCTCGGGTGAGTTTCGGACGACTAACGGATTACTTTTGGCCTTTGAAACACTACTGATAACTGCTGGTATTTTTCTTCTGATTTCCTTATACACGATCGCGTAAGTTGGTCTGCGATCGTGTAGAGTAAGTTAGGCAGAGGTGGATTTGTTCTACGCGATCACGTGAATAGGGTTGCGATCGCATAGGCTTATTTTGGCAGCTGAGAATTTGTTCTATGCGATCGCGTGGGCAAGTCCGAGATCGCGTAAGTTGGATTCAGTTATGCTATGCGAACGCGTGGCTCAGGCTGTGTTCGCAAAGAGTAAACAAAGTTGAAGCTGACCACGCGCTTAATGTTTCGCGATAACGTGGGGAGGCTCGCGATCACGTAGGCTTGCGGAGACTGTGCTTCGCGGTCGCGTGGGATTTTCCGCGATCACGTAGGGTTAATGTTTGGGCAGTAAACTTTGTGCTACACGATCGTGTGAGGAAGTTCGCGATCGCGTAGAAGAAATCACTGGGCAGAGAGTTTAGGTTTTGAAATCCATTTTTAACGATTTGGAGCTCGGATTTAGGCGACTTTTGGGAGATTTTCAGAGAAAACAAAGAGGTAAGTGTTCTTAACTCAATATTGGTTAAATTACCCGAATCTATCACTATTTTTATCATTTAATTGGTGAATTGAGTTAAAAAAGTTTGAAAACCTTCTTGGATAGATTTGAGGATTTGAGGGCCGAATTGTTATCGAAATGTAGTAATTTTGGTATGGGTAGACTCTTGGTCGAGTGAGTGTTCATATTTCATAACTTTCGCCGGAATTCGAGACGTGGATCCCACAGATGAAGTTTTAATTTATTTCGAAATTTTTATTGAAAATGTAGTATTTTCTTATAGAATTGATTCCTATAATTTTTAGTGATTTTATTGAATTATTTTTGGCTAGATTCGAGCCAGACAGAGTTGGATAATCGTGGAAAAGGCCTTCTAGTAGATTAAATTGGAGCAAGATGAGGTAAGTCTCTTGTCTAATCTTATGAGGGAGAAATTTTCCCATAGGGATTAAATTGAATAATTATTGCTAATTGCGAGGGCTACATACGCACGAGGTGATGAGAGTCCGTACATAGCTACTATTAATGCTAAAGTCCGGGTAGTTTAGGACTCAAAGCATGAATTGCATGTGTACATTGAATTCTTTGTTTAATTAATATTAATTGATATATATGAATATATTGTGAATTGTCGGA
This sequence comes from Nicotiana otophora, assembly GCA_000715115.1. Classification (NCBI taxonomy): domain Eukaryota; kingdom Viridiplantae; phylum Streptophyta; class Magnoliopsida; order Solanales; family Solanaceae; genus Nicotiana; species Nicotiana otophora. The sequence goes on from AWOL01S0022421.1 coordinate 83,071, forward strand.
TAAAGATATTAAAGGATGCAAATCTCATATGCTTGATTTTTTGTTTAAATTAATTAATTGTTAAAAAAAATTATTCTTCCTCCCGAATTTAACTTATAATAAATATACTCTCTTTTCGGAGGTACATAAGAAAATATCCTCCTTTCATGTGGAGCGGGCCAAACGCCTCGGCAGGATAGATGCATCTATGGATCGCGCCGCACGTCCCTCGATAGTGTACACGACACTCTGGATCGGGCCGTACGTCCTCGGCAGAAATCGTGCTTAATAATAATAATTACACGATACTTTAATAATTTATTTCAGCTTGCGAAGCTAATTGATAAATTGAAAAATTCTTGGAATTTAATGAATTATTATTCTTGCTTATTCAAGAATTAATTGTTATTCTTGTAAATGATATTTAATTGATAAATTAAAAATTAATTGAATTGACAAAATTTAATTTACATATTGAGAATTGTTGCATTTGAAGGAATTTGATTATTTTCACTGATTAAATAAATTATTTTAAATTCTGTAAATCATGTTGATTTAAATATCCTAGTTATATTTCAATTATTATTATTGACCTATAATGAGTGTCAAAGTCGGCCATCTCGTCTCTATCACTTCGAGATTAGGCTTGATACTTACTGGATACACGTTATTTACGTACTCATACTACACTTGCTGTACTTTTTGTACAGTATCTAAGACAGGTACTAGTGGAGGACATATCATCACATATCCATGTCATCCCGAGGCATAGTGATGAGCTGCCTTTCTGAGCCGTTCTGCAGCTACCAGTGTTTCTTTTTATATTTACATTATGTCTATTTCATTTCAGACAGTATTTGGAGTTTTGTATAATCTACTAGATGCTCATGTACTTGTGGCACCAGGTCTTGGCACACACACATTGGTAGAATTTGGTATTTTATTTTTTTTTTGGATTAAAAGTTTAATCAATATACGTTTGATTTATCAGTTGGCTTGGCTACCTGTAGTGTTGGGGGCCATCACGAATTGACTGTTGCACTGTTGACTTGTACTGTCATCAGAAGTACTGATGGGCATCTGTTCCCTCTTCCGTTTCTTTTATTCAAGTTGTTGGGACTTGTGCCAGACTTGAAACTTGTTGTTCTTGAGCACTTTGAGGATGTGTAGCAAGTTTCCAATTTGATTCTTATTAAGAAGTTTGTTAGATTATCAAAATAAACAAATGCACGTAACTTAACAGTGCTATTAGGAATAATGATAGAATTATCTGCCTAGAGACGAACTTACCCTTAGGGGTAGGAGTGCAGCGTCCCCCGTGAGACTTGCTTAAGAGACCACATTACTCGAGATGGCCCGCACTACATATACTTCAATAAAACTTTTCACTCGTAAACCCAGCCAACATTAAGAAACTACGATATTCTCCTGGTTTATTCTCTTTCGCTTGAATTTCAGCATTAAGCCAATACCCCCAGTTTTGCATTTGGATTACAGCAGGAGGTGAAAATTTTGGCATTTCTATTGTTGAAAATTTTGAGTTCATGTCTTCAAAGTTGAATATGATAATGTTAATTCTCTTATTTCTATGTTGACAAACTCGATTTATTATCATTTTTGAAGCTCAAATCGGGGTTAGAGTACTTATTTTATAAGATTTGGATGGTGAAAATTATGTTATAACTAGTAAATTTGGCTGCGCTTCGCGCGGTATAATAAAGTTAAAATGATTTCTTATACATAAAGTCAAGATAGAGAAATTTTCTTGCTTAGAGTCGAGACTTCTTTTTCCTACTAACAAAACAATTACAAAAAAAAAGAAAATAAAAGTTTCACAATAAGTTGACACCACAAAAATTTATTAAAAAGAAAAAAATATATAATTATCCTTTGGGATTTAGGAGCCAGTGAAAATCAATACTCATTCATGAAAAGAAACTCATCAGTATTTTTCAAAAATTAATTTGAAAACAATTTCAAAACTAAATGGACAATATGAAAGTATCTACGAATTTTAATTAAATTCTATAAACATGTAAGGAAGTTTTGAATAACCTAGCTAACTCCGATAACTCGGATTGATAATATACAAAATTTTCATAATCAATAACTCATGGAAGGAAGATCCTAGATTTTCATGAGCATCCATCATAATTTTTTACGGCACTATTTGTGTAAAGATAAATGCTAACTCATAGTTTTTTTATATATGTATATAATTGTGTAGAATCAATGTATAATCTATGTATATATAAAAAAATTAAACTATAAATATGACCTACTATTTGTGTAAAATTCCATTTTTAAATGGCTACACTTGTCATCAGTAAAAATAAATGCTAAACCCGAAGGAATCAAGAAGACAAATATATTTTCCTTTCAGAGAATGAAACTTCTAATGGAGCATCCATTAAATTCTATATCGAATAATATAACCAGCAATTAAATCTATTTACTTACCTAAATATTAGAACTAATAAACAAAGAATATTTACAGAAGAGTTTCAGTGTTATGCTATTTTCATACTAAATTCCAAAGCAACATCAATATTGTGTAAGATTTTTATTTTTCAAAATGGACACTGAAAATAATAGAAAAGAACACACTGCCAACATCATCAAACGAAAATGTTGTTGTAGTAGTTTTTTTGTTTCTTTATTTGTTTTCCTTCTTCTTTATTTGCCTTTCCTCTCCTCCCGACATGAATATTCTTTTTTTCCCCCCTCTTATTTCCTTATTCGTTTCTTCCATTTTTGTTCTTTGCTTCTTTTCCATACAAGAATTGTTTTCTTACTCTAAAAATATAAATCACTTTTAAAAATAAAAATTATACCATCAATCAGCATTATAAGAGGAGTATAATAGGTCAAAAAGTGCATGATAAAATAGTTAAATTCTTCATATATCAGTCTCCACATTTTTATCTTCACAAGCTAGGACAAATTGACCAGATTTCACGATAAAGGATCATTCAGTGGTTTTCTTTCTTTTAAACTTCGCATCAATCAAAATTCTAAACAAAAACTACACTACCTGAAAATTAAGGAAGAAATGCGAAGGAAAAAAGAAAATAAATGGAGGAGAAAGAAGGAGCAAGTTACTCCTCCCCAAAAGTAATAATCAATGCAAGAATTACCACTCCTCATAACAGATTTGAATAATTCACTTGCGAAACAGTTTTAGCGATAGCTTCATACACAAAATAATCCAAATCTAGCAAATTCATACACCAACCAACCTATAAAAAACAACAGGCTTAAAGTCAATAAATACGAAAACTCATTTAAAAAAAAGCACAAACCAACGGGAAAAGCGTCAAACAAATATCAAAAAGATAACATTTTCAACTATGATCAATGTAAATAGGAAACAAAAACAGGAAAAAAGTAATAAACGTAGATTTGTCTTAGGCATTTCTAGTTGGAAAAGTTCTCAAATACATTGAAAAACACATCTACCTAAAATGATCAAGAAAGTAGGAAACAAGAAAAGAAAGAGCACAAAACATTGAATCGAAATTTAAGAAGGCAAATAGAAGGAACATAGAGGTTTTGGAGAAAGGAATTAAATATAATAGCATCCTCAATTGCGCCTACAGTACATATAGAATGAGTAGTTATTAATGTAAATACAAGGTAATGGTGCATAAATTTGGCAAGGAACAAATGACGCGGAGGGAGTGGGATCACGAATATGGAAGAAGCTTTTAAAAGGACTCTTTCATGGAATGAGATCCGTAACCGCTACAAGAAGATTGAAAGGTCATAACGTATAAGAATTACTTGTACTAATTAACAGTAACGTTTCAGTTTTTTTTATGTAGCAAATAAATGGAAAAATGAGTAAAAAGCAAAAAATTCTAAAACAAAGATAAATATGAATGGTGGAGTAAGAGAGGTGCAATGCCATCATATATATATATATATATATATATATATATAGATAGATAGTTCACCATTAATGCATAAGCTTGAAGAAGTAGATTTAAATTCAGATTTAATTTTTGTGAGTATTTTTGGAGCAGGTATTGTTTAGACTTGTTAAAAATAATCTAAAAATGTAGTCTACAAATTTTGAAGTTATTGATAGAGATTTGAACTTAGTTTGAACAAGAATTGAAAATTGCAACTGAAAATGTTCGTCTCTGTAACTAGCAATGTATTATACACTTTTATACCATATCCTACACTTTTATATAAAATAGCTAATTATATTCTTTGTTTATATGTATGTATTAATTAATCGTATATAGTTGGTTATGCGAGTGTTACTAAACATATGACTCTGTGGGTGCAAAAAGTTGTGACGGGCACTATATTTTTGGAAGACCCCCTAATTCATATGTATTCTTATTTCAGTTTATCTATTAACTATGGTAATTAACATGGTCAGGTGCATAAACCATATCTGGACAAGGATTTTCCAAGTTATAACAACCATTCCTCATCATTCAGGAGTGGAACAAAAAGCTAATGTCCTGTAAGCTAAGACACCTGCTTTTTCGTCCTCATGGCACACGAGCCTCCTTCACAGGGCCGGAAAGCCTTAAATTCTAGTATTTAACTGGCAGTTAACCAAGGAAACAGCTCCTCATAAAATAATGTGCACAATTATAGGGGTGTTCATGAATGACCGAAAATCCGAACCAAACTGAAAACCGAATCAAATCAACATAAAAAATCGATAATATTTTTGTTTGATTTGTGTAGACAATAAATTTACGTCAAGAATTGCAACAACTGTCGTTTCTTATTTCAAACAATATGAGTGTTACAATGTCTAGGAATCCTCTAATTATTTTTTCCAACAGTAAATAAAATAAATGCGGGCCTTTGAGCTTGATCGTGAATGTGAATTCGATCTATAGCCAGGAACGCCTTGATTATCGCCACGAACGATAATTATGTTAAGAACAAGTAATCTTGATCTTGAACGCCTTATTTTTGATTGCGTTCTTTGATCTTGAACTTGATTGCTTGAAATTTGAAGCTTGTAGTATAATTTGCGGCATTTGATCCACGAGATCTCTCTTACTTCTTGTTATGATTTCTGGTGTCTTTTCTAAGTTATGAAGACCTCTGTTTATAGTTGTGGGAGACAAGAACCACCTTTCCTTTGATTTGATAGTTCGACTGGAATCTCCGACAATCAGTGTCACGATCCAAAATCGCATCTCAAGGTTGTGATGGCGCATAACCGAACTTGCTAAGCAAGCGAACTCACATTCAACAAATAAAGTTCAATTTTATTATTCAACGTGTGTGTGTGTGTGTGTATAAAAGATGGAAATAATCTCAAAATAGTGATAATATCTTATCAAACCCAAGCATGCCTAACACGGCCAACACCGTACGCCTCCGAGAATAGGTGGCACAAGTACACGAGCAAACTACGAGAATGAGATCAAGTCTGTATACATCCCAAGCTGTTTGAAATACAAATAGACAGAAATAATAAAAGGAATAGGGACTCGGGAATTGCGAAGTAGATCCATGAAGTGCGGATTATCCTAAGTCTCTGTGAAATCTCCTAGCAAAATCAGGAAGCTCTGCTAGGACCTACTTGAGGATCTGCACAAAAAGATGTGCAGAAGTGTAATATGAGTACGCCACAGCGGGTACGTACTAAGTATCAAGTCTAACCTCGAAGAAGCAGTGTCGAGGCTAGATGCTCCTGAATACTTACCACACAAGTATAAAAACCAAATTAAGAACTGAAGTAGTAAGTAATATCATGAATCACAAGAGTCACATATATTATCACTTGAGCAGAATTAAGCATGATTTTCTAGTTTAGAAATAACCATAACGCTACTCAGATATAGAAACAATAGATAGCATGCTCAGTTAATGGAGTTGGGACTTCCAACTAGCAAATAAGGATGTCAAGTAATAATTAATGATGAAATGAACACTCCTAAATAAATCAGAAATATGAATGCATGTTCAACCGGTACAAGATCCATGTACCCTAATCCATGTATCAACATAACCCGAGATAAAATCCATGTATCGACACGTTACAAAATTCACGTGCTGACCATGCTTACAGGGCCCAAGGTAACATGGGTAATCCATTGACCCCGGAGGGACGGATCCGAACCCAAGAACAAAGAGGGGCATAATAGCATCCCTCATAAATCAATATCCGATCATCATGTCCAATGTGCCATAACTGTATCTCATCTGTACGCTTACCCTTCGTGCAAAAATCCTCAATCTAAATCATGTATCCATTATTTAAATGCATGTATATGCTCAATAATTATAGATAAAAGGTGCACAAGGACTTAATAAATATCATACGGATATGTGCACAAGAAACCTCTATGTGATTATGTAATTCAACATATCAAGAATAAGTTTTCATGCCTTCACAATTGATCATAAACCTATGCATGATTTCTAATATGAGTAAGAGGGCGGACGTAGTCACATAACACAAATAATTCATGAATCAAATGGGCACATAATCGAAACAAGGCATAAACTATTATCACGACCCCAATTTCTCCCCGTAGGATGTCGTGACAGTACCTAGTCTCTAAGACTAGGTAAGACTAACAAGCATAAAGAATAATTAAAATAATAATCTAAAAGCTCAAAATGCTAGCAATTGTATAAAGTAAAAACTGTAACTCAAAGTATATACAACTCCCAAAACCCGGTAGATATAAGTCACAAGCTCTAGATACAATGTTGCAAACATCCTAAACATCACTCTCTATCAAAACATAAAGAAACAAGAAAAAGACGGGATTGAAGGGGATTTCGAGGCTTGCAGATGTGGGCAGGTGTACCTTGATGTTTCCAAGCAGCAGCACAATACTCTAATATCGAGGTTGATAAGATGTACCTGGATCTGCACAAAAACATGTGCAGAAACGTAGTATGAGTATACCACAACAGTATCCAGTAAGTGCCAATCCTAACCTCGGTAGAGTAGTGACGATGTCAGGTCAGGGCCCTACTGGGAATAATAAGAAACAAGGCAGAAGATATAATGATATATAAAGTGATAGGGAGGTGTAACAATAGAAATTTAAGGAAGGTAACAACACGGAATCAAGAAGACAAATACAACACGTAAGGAAGCAAGAATCTTACAAGTTAAGAAACAACAACAACAAACGATACATCAAGTAGAGAAAATCAACAGGGGCACTCCCGAGATACCGCCTCGTAGTCCCAAAAGTAAATATCTCACAATCTTTCCTTATAATAACAACTGCACGGCAGAAACCTCATGCCACAATAACACGTCGCACGGCAGAAACCTCATGCCACAATAACCCGTCGCACGACAGAAACCTCGTGTCGCAATAACAATCCACACGGTAGAAACCTCGTGCCACAATAACAATTCGTACGGTAGAAACCTCGTGCCGCAATAACAATCCGCACGGCAGAAACCTCGTGCCACAATAATAATCCGCACGACAGAAACCTCGTTCCACAACCGAACATTCACCTCAACAATAATCACGAAAACCAAAACATAACAAATGAAACAATGATATTTCAAAGCAAGAATCCCACAGTTAAATAATGAATACGGAATCAAGGAAGCAGGTAATTCAACTAAGCATGTTGTACAAATTGTAAATAAGAGATAAGACACGTAGACATATGAAATTAGGCTAAACATGATGACTACACATGCTAGAGTAACTCAATTAAGAGAATTAAAGGAAACTACTTAGCAAAAACCGGATTTTCAACATTTAGTCTCGAGTACGCACTTGTCACCTCGCGTACAAGGCCTTCACATATTGTAAATTAACATAATAGTACCAAGTCCTAAGGAGAATTTCTCCCACACAAGGTTAGACAAGTCACTTACCTCAAACCGTGCTCAATAAATCAATAAGTAGGCCTTTCCCTCGATTTTCCGACTATGAACGGCTCAAATCTAGCCAAAACTAATTACATACTATAAATATAACTATAGGAAACTAATCTAAATAATGAAATTATGACTTTAGCAAAGAATTAAAAAATTGCTCCAAAACGTTGACTCGGGCCCACGTCTCGGAACTAGACCAAAAATACAAAATTCGAACACCATTCGATATCGAGTCCAACCATATAAGAATTAATCAAATCCGACCTCAAATCGCCTTTCAATTCTTCAAATCTTAGCCTAAGAAGTTTCTACCATTTCCCCCCAATTTTCCAACTCAAACCAGTAATTAAATGATGAAATTGACAATAGATTAATGTAAATTAACCAAAACCAAGTTAGAATTTCTTACCCCAATGATCTCTCTGAAAAACCCTCGAAATATCGCTTCCCACCGAGCTATCTAAGTCCAAAAATAGATTATGAATCAAACCCTTGAAAGTCCCTCTTTTCTACCAGCGATTCCGCTTCTGCGGCCTTTTTGTCAATTCTGTGACGCCGCACCTGCGGAAAAACCATCGCAGGTGCGGATTCCACTTAAGTCTAGAATTTCCGCTTCTGCAGAGAGCCTTCCGCTTTTGCGACCTTAGCCTAGGCCAGCCTTGTCCGCATCTGTGATCACACCTCCGCATATGTAGATGCGCAGATGCGGTTATCACCTTGCACCTGCAATCCCAGCTGGGACCAAGCCAGCTTCGCTCCTGCGACCAATTACTCGCTTTTGCGAGTCCGCACCTGCGGCCAATCCATCCGCAGGTGCGATGGCACTAGAAGGCTGGAACTTCAGAAATTTGCACAAGTCGAACAATTGATCCGATAACAATTCGAATCAGGCCCGGAGCCCGCGGGACCTGTCCAAGTATACCAACTAGTTCCAAAACATATAAAGGACCTACTCGAGGCCAATAACCACATAAAACAATGCTAAAAATAAGGATTGCGCATCGATTCAATCCTAATAAACTTTAAAACTTTCTAACTACTACATCTGATGCCGTAATCTATCAAATCACGTTCGATTGACCCCAAATATTGCACACATGTCATAATTGACAATACAGACCTATTCCAACTTTTGGAATCGGAATCCGACCCCGATATCAAAAGTCCACTCCCGGTCAAACTTCCCAAAAATTCTATCAATTTCCAACTTTCGCCAATTCACGCTGAATCAACCTACGGACCTCCAAATCAATGTCCGTACACGCTCCTAAGACCAAAATCATCATACGGAGCTACTGGAACCGTCAAAACTCCATTCATGAGTCGTCTTCACACAGGTCAACCTACGGTCAATTCATACGACTTAAACTTCTAATTTAGGGACTATGTGTCCCATTCTACTCCGAAACTCTCCCGAGCCCGACACCAAGCACCTCGACAAGTCACGTAACAACAAAATGAAATAGAGGGGGCGATAAATAGGGGATCGGGCTAGTACTCTCAAAACAACCGATCGGGTCGTTACAACTATTCTATGAAGTAGTTCTCTTTAGGGTTTAATAGATTTGGTGTCTTGATACTTGTTTGTGGATAATTAACTCTAGTTTTTATGTATTGAATCGTTTTGGATGTTTTAAATGTTGCATCTATATTCACTTGTTCATGCAATCGAGGGAGGCATAACTTGTGATATTGTTGCATTATATTTTGTTGGTTGAAGTCATTAATACTTCTTAGTAATCGGAAAAGGCTAATTGAATTATTGATTAAACTTAGTTAGGAGGATAATAGAGAGAGGTTCTCCTAAAGACCAATCCACTACGAATTCTTGCATATCTTCATCGAGCTTAAGTTGGTTCACATTGTGAGGTTGAGACTTAATCGAGAGAGGAGTTCTACTAATCAATTGAACTAATAACCAAGTGAATTCGAAAGACTAACTTGAATATTAGAAGTGAATTATCTAGGGTTAAATCCCAAACATTTGTCTTGCACCTATCCTATCAACCCTATCTTCTCCCATTGATATTGTCTTTGCTTACTTTTGTTTCGATTGTTATTCATCAATTAGTTTTAGATTCTTAGTTAATTTTAGTTTTAAATCACATAATTCTAAACTGTTGATTATCTTGGATAACAATTTATCTACATACTACAATAATACTGTTTAACTCCAATCCCTGTAAATACGATATTATACTATATTATATTCGACTAGCGGGCATATTTAAGTGTGTATTTTGCGCTCGTCAAATTTTGGTGCCGGATATCATTCGACGGGTTTCTTGAGGGATTAAAGTCGTAAGGAAAATATAAAAATATTTTCTTTTATAGTTAGTGTAATAATTCTCCCTTGGTTTTTTTTGTGCCGCGATTATTTTCTAAGGGTTTTATTTGAATCGGGTGTAGTTAGTTTTTGGTTTTGTAGAATAGTAGGAAGCTTGTGTTATGATTTGAATTGGAAGCAATATCTCTTGACTTGGTTATGCCTTGAGAATAGTCAGTGCTTTAGTTGTGAAGCTTAGGCTCAGTTTGTAACTGTTGCATAAGTACCTTAAACTACATGATCTTAACTTTGCTTAACTGCTTTGAGTAGGTTGTCTTGATGAGTTCGATCCTGAGTGAGTTATTGTAACGACCTAACCGATTGTTTTGAGCATTTGCACTTTGCTTGGTAGTTTACGAGCATGAGTAACTCCGTATGATGTATTATGACTTATGTGAAACGTCAGTTTTGGTTTCAGGTTATTTGGAATCGAATTGGAAGAATGGATTTCATTGTTGAAGCTTTAAATTGGGATAGTTGACCAAGTTTGACTTTTTGGTGAATTTGAACCCGGAACGGAGTTTTGATGGTTCCGGTAGGTCTGTTGGGTGATTTTGGACTTAGGAGCACGTTCGAATTGTAATTTGGAGGTCCGTAGTGGAATTTGGCTTGAAATGGCGGAAGTTGGATTTTTGGAAAGCTTGAACGGGAGTGGATTTTTTGATATCGGATTCAGATTGTGATTCCGGGAATTGGAATAGCTTCGTTTTGTCATTTGGGACTTGTGTGCAAAATTTGGGTTCATTCCGGGTTGATTTGCTATGTTTCGACACGAGTTATTGAAGTTGAAAAGTTTACAGTTCATAGATTTCGATTTGAGGTTTGATTCATCATTTTGATATTGTTACATGTGTTTTGAGGCCTTGAGTAGGTCCGTATTGTGTTATGGAACTTGTTGACATGTTCGGACGGGGTCCCGAGGGGCTCAGGCGAGTTACGGACGAGGTTCGGATCATTTCATTGCATTTTTGGATTTTTGCTAAGCTGCTGGTTTTGGTATGATCGCACCTGCGGCTGGTTTACGCAGGTGTGATGGTCGCAGAAATGACAAAGGAGTCGCACAAGCGAGGTGTGATCTGCTGAGGAAGACCGCAGAAGTGGAAGGAGGGGCGCATCTACGCGTCCACAGAAGCGTAAGATTAGCCGCAGAAGCGGCGAGTGGCGCAACAACGGGAGTTAGTTGGCGCAATTGCGCGTGCGCAGAGGCAGAGAATGTCTGCAGGTGCGGAATGGACGGCCTCCATGGGCTTCGCAGAGGTGAGATTTGTATCCGCAGAAGCGGAGGTCGCAGATGCGACATTTTAACCGCATATGCGGAAATGCTGGGCAGAAACCATAAAATCGAGGCTTTGGTTCTTTCTTCATATTTTGAGATGTGAGACTCGGATTGAGGCAATATTTGGAGCACTTTTCATCACAAGGATTGGGGTAAGTGTTCTCTACTCGGTTTTGGTTATATTTCATGAATCTACCTTCGTGTTTGGTAATTGGATTGTGAATTTTAAAGAGGAAATTGGGGGTTTTGGCCTAAAGTTTCATACTATGAATTTTTGAGTTTTGAACATCGAATTGGAGTCGGATTTGAGTGAAGCTAGTATGGTTAGACTCGTAATTGAATGGCTTATCGGATTCTGTGAGTTTTGTTGGGTTAGGAGGCGCGGGCTCGGGTATGAGTTTTGGTTGATTTTGGGTTTTAATTAAGGATTCGATCTTTATCATTTGGAATTGTTTCCTTGGGCTTTATTTGATATATTTGAGTTGCCTTTGGCTAGTTTTGAGCCGTTTGAAGGTCGCTACGCGTGTGATGGAATCTTTGGAGCATCGCTTGGCTTGCTCAGCATTGGTATTGGCTTGTTCGAGGTAAGTTACTCTTCTAAACTTAGTGCTGAGGGTATGAAATCCCCAAATATATGTTATGTGATTGGTATTGAGGTGACGTACATGCTTGGTGACATGCGTGTGGGCGTGCACACTGTGAATTGGGACTCTGTTGTTTCCATGGCACTGTATAGTGGCCCTACTTTGTTGATGTCCGTGTTTTCACCATGTGATAAAGTAATTGAGCTATCAGTCATGCTAGATATCATGTTTAGGCTTTATGACGATACTGCTAGGACCCGAAGTGGTCGTTTCTTGCTGCCATTTTACTGATTCATTGATATTTTGTACTTAGTCATATTCATGCATTCATATCATATATCAGTCTCAGTTGTTATTTATTGATACATCACATCATTATTGTCGGGCTAGTTTCATGACATTGTGAGCCCGCGAGTGAGACTGGAGAGACTGATGACTGAGTGAGGTCGGTGGCCTGTTTGTGAGGATATTGATATTATAGCATGTGAGTTGTCCGTGCGGATTATAGCGCTTGGGCTGTAGGAGCCCCTCCGGAGTTTGCTCACCCCCAGTGAGCGCAGTTGATTATATATATGTATATGGATCGGGTTGCAAGCCGCAATAAGCCTTATGGCTATATATATGTGGATCGGGTTGCACGCCGCAAAGAGCCTTATGGCTATATATATATATATGGATCGGGTTGCACGCCGTAACAAGCCTTATGACTATATATATGTGGATCGTGTTGCACGCCGCAACAATCTTTATGGCTACATATATGTGGATCGGGTTGCATGCCACAACGAGCCTTATAGCTATATGTATGTGGATCGGGTTGTACGCCGCAACGGGCCTTATGGTCATATGTAGATCGGGCTGCACGTCGCAGCAGGTATTGAATAGTGCTGAGTGATTGAGTATGCTGAGCATTGAGCATAGTGATAGGGAATGCGAGACAGTGAGATTGAGTACTCTGAGAGTTTGAGTACATGAGCTCATCTTTGAGATGCATTGCATTTGACATGCATACTTGACATACATGCATAGAGATGCATTTCCTTCTACTACCCGATTTTGGTGACATTTTTGATTTTACCTGTATATTGATATGTAGGCATAGGGACATACTTTCCTCATGCTATCTGAAAATGAAACATCTTACTTATTATTGAAAGGAGTTTTGGGAAAATCACAGTTTTCCAACTTACTCGTATTTTGGCATTTTCGGTAAAAGATTTGGGTTTTCACTGAGATACTTGAAAAGAAATGCCTATTTTTCTGGAACTGTGACCGAAATGAGCATTTTATTTTTGAGATACCTCTTTTATTACTTGTACTATGCTGTTATGAACTGTTGTGGAATATTGGTGTTGGACCCGACCTTTGTGTTAGCTCGTCACTACTTTCAACCTAAGGTTAGGTTTGTTACTTACTAACTAAATGGGGTCGGTTGTACTCATACTACACTTCTGCACCTTGCGTGCAGATGTTGGCTGTTGATGTTGTTGTGTTCGATGGGAGCTATATTTGAAGATGTACCTGCGTCCCGGTTGTAGCTGCCTCTTGTTCATGGTAGCCTTAGATCTATAAAACTCTGTTAATGTATTTTTCAAACATATGGTGTATTTAGTCCATTTCAGCTTTGTAAACTCTATTCTTAGAAGCTCATGATTTGTACTATCAGTCCTTGGGAAATGAATAAGATTTAGATAATTTCTTTATTTAACTGTCTTACTAAATATCGTTGGAATTGGATAGTTGTTAATTGGCTTACCTAGCGGGTTGTGTTAGGTGCCATCATGAGTAGTTGGATTTTGGGTCGTGACAAGTTGGTATCAGAGCTCTAGGTTTACAGGTTCTACAAGTCATGAGCAAGTGTCTAGTAGGGTCTTGCGGATCGGTATGATGACATCCATACCTATCTTCGAGAGGCTATAGGACATTTAGGATAATATACTTCCTATCTTGTTTTCCTTATCGTGCGACATTGATTCTGCTTGAAGCGTAACTCTTTGAATTCCTTCCACGCATTCATATGCGCATGTGAGTGCTCGATATCGGCTGTGCGCTGGTGGATTGTGATTCCATGGTTGAGGTGCGAGATGTGATTTTGGCATGCTGATTGATGGGCTAGTCTGGAGGACTTGAGTTCGGGTTTTGACAGTAGCTTGAGCACGGCGATTTCGATTGTGTGAGCACATGCTTTTGGGACTTATAAGTCCGTTGGTGTCCCCATTAGTGGGATTTGTGATTGGATGACTATGTGGTGAGTATGATATGACTGCGAGATGTGTTCAGATTGTTAGAATGTGACGAGAAGAGTTTACTTGAGATGTAGCAAGGACTATGGGTGTTTGATTTTTGTCTTGATTTAGCGTATGGTCTCAAGTTATAGGTGTGTTGAGGGATCTCTTATGTTGTTTAGTTGTGGAGTGAAGTAGATTCTCATGTCTTGTTGATGAGTTCAGAATCAAGAAGATTAAGTGATTACGTAGCAGTCGTGACTGTGGAAGGGTATAGGGAGATGTCAGTTTGAGGAAAAGCAGGTGGGTTATCTCCTGCGAGGTGTCCTGAGGTTGTGTGATCCCTATGATGTTTTATAGAGAGTTCTCTTTTACCAGTGAGTGATATATGTTGCAATTTGAGTTTGGATTGCTTGTGGAAGTTGACTTAACCATTACGAGGATGAAAGCGAGATTTGCAGATGATTTGAGGTACTAGATGGTTTGTGTTGCATAAGTGGATGAAGGATTTAGTGGAATCTCACATTGGTATTATGGTAGTAATGGGTTATGGTTATTGTAAGTAATCAGATGTTTTATTCCATGGATTTGAGCCAAGTGGGGGAGTATGCTATCGATGAGTTGATTGCACGGTTATGTGTTGTATTTGTTTTGGTTCGGGGTATACTGGTGTCACGCCCCAACCTCGGGAAGCGCGACCGTCGCTCAACCGAGTGAACCCATCCGAGCAAGCCTGTTAGATACTTTCTACCCAATTCTCCCATGATCAAGAAAAGATGTGATTTCATTAATTATACAGTAGGAAGCTCATTCATATAATCCTAAATCATTTCATTAGCTATTTCACCTTTAAGTCTAAAAATATACAGATTCTTATTGTCTGAATGGAACAAGTGATCAAACACAACATATACTTGTTTAATGTTCCCAACACCCATATACAACCCACATAGTGTCTACGGAGCCTCTAAAGATACAAAAGAGAGTAAAGATGGTGCCGACAACAAGGCCCCAGCTATACCTCAAAAGTGACCACAATATAAACAAAAGGTACAATACATGATCCCGGAATGAAATGGGGCTCACCGAGTACGCTGAGAAGAGGATGCATCTCTATCTGTGATCAACACTATCTGCTATGTAACCACCTGCATCCATTTAAAGATGCAGCGCCCCTGGCAAAAGGGATGTTAGTACCGTCGAATAGCACTAGTATGTAAAGCTAAACACCAACTCAATAAAATGAATAATAATACAAGAGGAACAATCAAGAATTCAATAAGGACTTCAAATAATATTAGAACAAGAAGTTAAGTATCATATACGTTTTCAATTCAATTTCCATATTATTAGGTTAGGTGATCTTTAGCTCCGATATTCCACAATTCACAATACCTCCGTATTCTTACACGGAGTTCGATCTCGATCCGATCGTCTAGGTCATCCTATTTGAGACATTACCACAATTTCGTTATAATTTCCAGCACAGTACCACCATGTGCGGCATGGCATCCGATCACGGCCCGATCGGCTAGGCTATCTTATTTGAGACATCAATCCTTTTCACAATTTCATCCACAATAGCATTGTGTTCTTATACAGAGTTCGATCTCGGCCCGATCGGCTAGGCCATCTCATTTGAGACATTACCTTTTTTAGTCAACCATCTCACATCGTACTTCTTTCATATCCATTCAATTCATTGGCACTAGTGATTACGATTACAAAGTCATTCTTGGCACTTGGCCGTATTTCATAGTTCCAGACTCCTTTTCCACCTTCAATATCATTATCAATATCAACAACAATAAGGCTTCCCATTCAAGACATTAAATTCACATATGAGCAATTTGGGAATCTTAGGCACATAGAGGCTTTTCATACAATTTGGTATAACAACCTTTATTTCAATCTTGACATGAAGTCTTAACATTTCTAACACATATTCCACCTTTTTGAACACATCCTCAAATAACACGATAACATGACGAAGCATTTAGAATAAATATTGAAATTACCTCCTTCAACACAAACACATTAGAAACCGCCCATTCTATAATAATCAAGGGCTTACTCCAATTACATGAACACCGTGGAGTTCGATTCTAAGAAGAAGAGGGTTTAGCCAACATACCCCAATTGAGCTCCTCAAACTCTAAAATGACCCGAAATTCTTAGCAACTTCAATCTATTTTAGAAATATAACAAGTTGGACCAAAATTAGGAAGATGAACATGGTTTTAGCTCATTTGAGTATATTAGCAAACACTAGGTGTGCATCAATGTTTTAAGGCCCTTTTTGTGGAAGAGTCCATCATTCCCCAATCCATTCTCTATCATTTTTAGCTCATAATATTCCCACATACTTCAAGGACACATGCATGCAAGGTAGGCACTCTCATCCCCGTGAATTACCTTACTAATAGCCCTATCTAGTTACATTTGGATATTAAGAGTTAGGGTGATAGAATCTTACCTCTTAGGAAGAAGACCTAGGTGACTCTCTTGATAATCTTCAAGGTTTTAAGTGAGAATTGAAGGGAAATTTGATGAAGATCACTTTCTCACTCTAGGACCCTCTCTCACACTCTAAAAATATCAGAATATGATCAAAATGGTCCAAGGTAGGTGTTTTAACGGAATAGGGACGGTTTTAAAAACCACAAAATTAAAGCTCCGGAACAGGTTCTTCGGTCGCATATGTGACCGCATAGTGGTTATGCGGTCCGCAAAATGATCGCAAGAATGGGTGCCAGAACTGGAAAGAAACTCATCTGGTATGCGGTCACTCTGCGGCCCGTATGCCTGTTCTGCGGTCGCATAATGCACTGCATAACGGTTTTGCGGTCGCATAGTGCACCGCAGAACCTCCCTCCAAAAAAGTCTAAGGATGATTATGCGACCAAAGTGCGGCCCACGAAATGGTTATGCGGTCGCATAATGGTCGCGAAATTGACATAAAAAATGCCCCACTCTGCGACCAGTCTATGGTGCACAGAAATGCATACGTCTGCCCAACATTTTCCTTCAACTCCCAGCGCACTGTTCAATCCAAAAAGTTTGAACCGCAGCTCGCAAGCTCGCCACGAAGAATTTCTACTATTATTAACCCCTACACCTACTTTGGAATCACGGAATCCGGGGTTTTAGGAAATTCTTTTTTACGGGGCCTTAAATCCTCCCCCACTTAAGATCATTCATCCGTGAATGAGGATCAGGGTCCATTATTAGCACCTTGTGCAACTCAGTTCTCATACCCTACACCAACTACCCCAAATTTAACTAACTCCCTAAATTTCCAAATATTTTGCCAGAGTTTCCTTTGTAACTAGGCCTATCCACCTGTCAGAGAGCCCCAGAATCAAATCCCAACAACATGTACAGAATCCAACGATGTAAAATAACTCATCACAACACCAATCGTGGCCTCATGTAAACAACATATAATCAAAAGGAACACCTTTACATTAACTGAACAAGTGATACAAAATTCATAGGCGACAAGTTCATAAAAAGGATTACACAGCTATTCAAATAAGTAAGGATACTTCTTCTTCATCTCTTCCTCGGCCTCCCAAGTGGCCTCTTCAACCTGCTGGTTTCGCCATAACACTTTCATGGAGGCAATTTCCTTATTTCTCAACTTTCGGACTTGCCTCTCAAGAGTGGTAGTTGTAATTTCTTCATATGACAATTATTCATTAACCTAAATGGTCTCAAGCGGCACAATAGCTGACAGATTTCCAAATACCTTCTTCAACATAGACACATGGAATACTGGATGTACTAATGACATCTCGGGTGGTAGCTCAAGCTTGTACGCCACCTCACCGATCCTTTGGATGATTTTGTACGACCTGACATACCTCGAACTCAATTTCCCGTTCTTTCCAAACCGCATTATACCCTTTATGGGGGAAACCTTTAGAAATAACCAATCATCTTCTTTGAACTCTAAGTCTCTACGACGAACATCCGAATAGGATTTTTGACAACTATGAGCAGTTTTCAACAGCTCCTTTATGATCTTAACATTTTCCATAACCTGATGTATAAGGTCTGGCCCTATCAACTTTGCTTCCCCAATCTCGAACCACCCAATGGGAGATCCACATCTCCTACCATACGATGCCTCAAATGGTGCCATTTGAATACTTGCATGAAAGATGTTGTTATAAGCAAATTTTATGAGTGGCAAATGATCATCCCAACCACCCTTGAAATCAAGAATAGAAGCATGCAACACATCCTCAAGCATCTGAATAGTCCGTTCTGCTTGCCCGTCGATCTGTGGTTGGAAGGCTGTACTAAGATTTACCTGAGTACCCAAACCTTGCTGAAATATCTTCCAAAATTTGGTCATGAACTGAGCCCCCCGATTGGAAATGATAGAAACTGGAGTGCCATGTAGCCTGACTATTTCCTTGATATACAACTGAGCATACTATTCCGCCGTGTCGGTAGATTTAACTAGCAAGAAATGAGTTGATTTCGTGAGCCGATCCACAATCACCCAAATGGAGTCAAACTTGTGCGGAGTGCGTGGTAATCCTACCACAAAATCCATATTAATCATCTCCCACTTCCACATTGAAATTTCTATGTTCTGTGCCAACCCACCAGGCCGTTGATGTTCGGCCTTCACTTGCTGACAGTTCGGACACCTTGCCACAAAGTCCGCCGCATTCCTTTTCATGTAATTCCACCAATATACTTCCTTAAGATCGTGACACATCTTTGTAGAACCTAGATGCACGGAATACCTAGAAGCATGAGCCTCTGTCATGATTCTTTAGCGAAGACCATCTACATTCGGAACACATAGTCGCCCTTGGTATCTTAGTGTACCATCATCCACGCCAAGAGTAAAAGCCATAGTCTTATGTTTATGAATCCCCTCCTTCAGCTGTACCAACAATGGATCGTTGTATTGCTTCTCTTTGACCTCCACAACAAGCGATGATTCAACCCTTTTTTGCACAATTACCCCTCCTTCATTAGAGCCCGTAAGACGAACTCCCAAACTAGCCAATCGATGGACTTCCTTGACTAATGGCCTTTGATATACCTCCAAGTGTGCTACTACCCATATATTTCTGGCTAAGCGCATCTGCCACAACATTGGCTTTTCCCGGGTGATATAGAATACCGATGTCGTAATCCTTGAGTAACTTAAGCTATCTTCTCTGCCTCAGATTCAGCTCCTTTTGTTTGAAAATATATTGAAGAATCTTGTGGTCCGTGAATACATCCACATGGACCCCATACAAATAATGACGCCAAATTATTAATGCAAAAACTACCGCCGCAAGTTCTAAGTCATGTGTTGGATAATTCTTTTCATGATTCTTGAGCTGCCTAGATGCATAAGCTATAACCTTTCCATGTTGCATTAATACACACCCAAGCCCAATTCTTGAAGCATCACAATATACCATAAATCCATCTGTACCCTCTGGCAGGGTCAACATCGGCACTGTAGTCAATCTCGATTTTAACTCCTGGAAGCTCCTTTCACAAGCATCAGACCATTTGAACTTAACTGCTTTCCGAGTCAATTTAGTCAATGGAGAGGTAAGAGTAGAGAACCCCTCCACAAACTTCCTATAATACCCTGCTAAGCCCAAGAAACTGCGAATCTTGGTGGGCGTTGTAGGTCTAGGCCAATTTTTTACTGCTGAAATCTTTTGAGGATCAACCTTGATTCCTTCTCTAGAGACCACATGACCCAAGAATGTGACAGATTCTAGCCAAAATTCATATTTTAAAAACTTTGCATACAATTGGTGCTGATAAAGAGTCTGCAAAGCTGCCCTGAAATGATCGGCATGGTCCTCCCGACCTCGTGAATACACAAGAATATTGTCAATGAACATTATCACAAAGGAGTGGAGGAAAGGCTTGAAAATTCGATTCATAAGGTCCATAAAAGCTGCCGGGGCATTTGTTAGCCCAAAAGACATTACCAGAAATTCAAAGTGCCCATACCAAGTTTTGAAAGCTGGTTTCGGAATATCTCGCTCCCTCATCTTCAATTGGTGGTACCCGGATCGTAAATCAATTTGGGAGAAGTTTCTAACACCATGTAACTAATCAAACAAATCATCTATTCTTGGTAACAGGTACTTATTTTTGATTGTGACTTTGTTGAGCTGCCAGTAGTCAATACACATCCTCAGTGATCTGTCTTTCTTCCTCACAAAGAGAACCGGTATGCCCCATGGTGACACACTCGGTCGGATGAAACCCCTTTCTAACAAATCCTTCAATTGTCCCTTTAGCTCCTTCAATTCTGCTGGTGCCATCTTGTAGGGCGGAATAGATATAGGCTACATGCCTGGCATCACATCAATCCCAAAATCAATATCCATGTCTGGCGAAATCCAAGGGAGCTCATAAGGAAAGACCTCTGGAAATCTATTCACAACTGGAACAAACTCGAGTGTAGGCGCCTCAGCATTGGTGTCCGTAACCCGGACCAAATGATAGATACACCCCTTGTTAATCATCTTCATGGCCTTAAGGTAAGAAATAAACTTACCTTTTGGCATCACATTATCCCTCTTCCACTGAACAAGTGGCTCATTAGGAAATTCAAACCTCACAGTTGTAGTTAGACAGTTGAGCTTAACAAAACATGAATAAAGTCAATCCATTCCCATAATTACATCAAAATAAACCATCCCCAATTCAATTAGATCGGCCACGGTGTCCCGACCACGCACCGTGATAACACAACCCCTATAAACTCGTGCAGCCATAATAGGCTCGCCAACCGGAGTTGATACAGAGAATGGCTTAGGAAGATGTTCCGGTTCTATCCCAAATTCCATAGCAACATAAGGGGTAACATAGGATAAGGTGGAACTGGGATCAATAAGAGCATATAAATCATGAGTTTGGATAGTCAATATACCTGTAACAACATCTGGAGAAGCCTCTGCACTCTGGCAACCACTCATAGTATAGAAATGGATGGGTCCCCCTGAACTCTGTGCACCACCCCTAGCTACACCACACCCTGCTGGTGCCGGAGGGCCTCGAGCTGCAGGGGGTGCTGAAGATATAGCAACTGCAGAACTGGATGGCTGTGATATGCCCCTGCCCGTACCCTGGCGTGATGCACGACACTCCCTCTGAATATGACCCCTCAATCCACACCCGTAACATATAGGTAAGTCCATGTAGCAGATCCCCGAATGCATCTTCCCACACCTGAGGCATGGGGGCTTCCGCTGCTGCGGGAATCTCCCTCCTGATCGGCCCTGATGGTGGGGTCCCCTGCTACCCTAATTGGGCCTGAAGCAACTCCTCTGTTGCTGACTATGCCCTGCTGGCAGTGCACTGGTTGAAGACTGAGCATGAGACTGGGTTGGCCCTGATAACCCTCCCCTAAAAGCTGATCTTCCCCCAACAAATGACTCCCCAAAGTTGCCCGCGGACCGGGCCTTGCTGGTACCCTCTCGCCCCCTTTTGTTCTTCAACTTACGGTCCTCTGTAGCTTGAGAAAATGCTACCATATTCCCATAGTTCATGTCTAAATTCAAGGCAGCTGTAGCTGCCTCATTGATAACCAAGGGGCTAAGGCCCTACACAAACTGGTGCACTCTAGCCTCCATAGTAGGTAACATGTGAATAGCATATTTTGACAGGCGCGCGAACTCCATGTGATACTCCCACACAGTCCTACTCCCTTGATTAAGATTCTCAAACTCTGTGGCATGGGCTGCCCAAGCAAGAAATGGTCTATAAAGGCATCAACAAACTCACTCCATCTCGCTGGAGGGCTCCCTTCCTCCTGAGAGTCCTCCCACAGCTCAAACTAAGAATATGCCACCCCATTCAGGCAGTAGGCGGCCAACTCCACTCCATCCGTCTCAGTAGCGCGCATAACCCGGAGAGTCTTATGCATCTCATCAATGAAGTCCTGTGAGTCCTCCTCGAGATTAGCTCCCTTGAACACCGGAGGATCCAACTGCAGAAACCTGTTCACCCTAGAACTAGTAGAATCCCCTTGTGGGCTAGAAGATGTGGGTGCAACATTCGACCTTTAGGCCTGAGAAGCCACTATCCGAGTCAGCATTTGAATAGCTTCCCTAAGATCCCCATTAGAAATACCAGAACCGGAGACTGGGGATGGAGGTGGAATCGGAATATCGGTTGAAGAAACCACTGCACCCTCAGTAGGTGCAGGAACTGGTGTGACCTGGTTCGGTGCAGTGGAATCAAGTAGTCTAGCAGTCGGGGGATTATCCTCACCCCTCGGGTGTTCACCTGCATCATCAAATAAAGGGTCAACTGCCACTCCTAAGGTGGCGTTGGCTCCTTGGCCAGTTCTTGCTCTCTTCTTAGGTGCCATAAGAATAGAGGAGGAATAGTTTCACAATTAGTTTCATCGCACTATCCAGAATATCAAAGAAGGGTATTGTTCCTAAATGTCCTAGTAGCCTCCAACTTATAGATGTGGTCGATAACACACCGATAAGAAGGACTCTACTAGACACGGCTACGAGACATACTAGGATACTTTAAAATATTAGGCTCTGATACCAAGTTTGTCACACCCCAATCTCGGGAAGCGCGACCGGCGCTCAACCGAGTGAACCCGGCTGAGCAAGCCTGTTAGATACTTTCTACCCAATTTGCCCATGATCAAGAAAAGACGTGATTTCATTAAGTATACAGTAGGAATCTTATTCATACAATCCTAAATCATTTCATTAGCTATTACGCCTTTAAGTTTCAAAATATACAGATTCTTATAGTCTGAATTGAAAAAGTGATCAAACACAACATATACTTGTTTAACATTCCCAACACCCATATACAACCCACATAGTGTCTCCGAAGCCTCTAAATACTCAAAAGAGAGTAAAGATGGTGCCAGCAACAAGGCCCTGACTATATCTCAAAAGTGACCACAATATAAACAAAAGGTACAATACATAACCCCGAAATGAAATAGGGCTCACCGAGTCCTCTTAGAAGAAGATGCAACACTATCTGTGATCAACACTGTCTGCTATGTAACCACTTACATCCATTTAAAGATGCAGCACCCCCGGCAAAAGGGACGTTAGTACCGTCGAATAGCACTAGTATGTAAAGCTAAACACCAACTCAATAGAATGAATAATAATACAAGAGGAACAGTCAAGAGTTCAATAAGGGCTTCAAATAATATTAGAACAACAAGTTAAGAATCATATATGTTTTCAATTCAATTTCCATATTATTAGGTTGGGTGATCCTTAGTACTGATATTCCACAATTCACATTACCTCCGTATTCTTACATGGAGTCCGATCTCAACCCGATCGGCTAGGTCATCCCATTTGAGACATTACCACAATTTTGTTATAATTTCCAGCACAGTACCACCATGTGTGCGGCATGGCATCCGATAACAGCTCGATCGGCTAGGCCAACTCATTTGAGACATCAACCGTTTTCACAATTTCATCCACAATACCACCGTGTTCTTAGACGGAGTCCGATCTCGGCCCGATTGACTAGGCCATCTCATTTGAGACATTACCTTTTTCAGTCAATCATCTAACATCGTACTTCTTTCATATACTTTCAATTCATTGGCACTAGTGATTACGATTACAAAGTCATTCTTGGCACTTGGCCGTATTTCATAGTTCCAGACCCCTTTTCCACCTTCAATATCATTATCATTATCAATAAAATTAGGAAGATGAACATGGTTTTAGCTTATTTGAGCATATTATCAAACACTAGGTGTGCATCAATGTTTTAAGGCCCCTTTTGTGAAAGATTCCATCATTCCCCAATCCATTCTCTATCATTTTTAGCTCACAATCTTTCCACATACTTCAAGAACACATGCATGCAAGGTAAGCACTCCCATCCCCGTAAATTACCTTACTAATGGCCCATTCTAGTTACATTTTAAAATTAAGAGTTTGGGTGATAGAATCTTACCTCCTAGGAAGAAGACCTAGGTGTCTCTCTTGATAATCTTCAAGGTTTTAAGTGAGAATTGAAGAGCAATTTGATGAAGATCACTTCCTCCCTCTAGGACCCTCTCTCTCACTCTAAAAATATTAGAAAATATGATCAAAATGGTCCAAGGTAGGTATTTTAAAGGAATAGGGTCGGGTTTAGAAATTCCAAAATGGAAGCTCCGGAACAGGTTCTACGGTCGCATATGTGACCACATAGTGGTTATTCGGTCCGCGAAATGACCGCCAAAATGGGTGCCAGAACTGGAAAGAAACTGATCTGGTATGCAGTCACTATGCGGCCTGCAGACCTGTTCTGCGGTCGCATAATACACCGCAGAACGGTTCTACGGTCGCATAGTGCACCGCAGAACCTCCCTCCAAAAAAGTCTAAGGATGATTATGCAACTAAAGTGCGGCCTACGAAACGGTTATGCGATCGCATAATGGCCGCGAAATTGACATAAAAAATTCCCCAGAAAACTACCCCTATCCGCGATCTATATGCAGTTCGTAGAGTGGTTCTGCTACCGCAGAATGGGCCGTAGAAATACGTACCTCTACCCAAGGTTTTCCTTTAACTCTCAGCGTATTGTTCAATCCAAAATGTCTGAACCACAGTCGCAAGCTCGCCATGAAGAATTTATACTATCATTAACCCCTACGCCTACTTTGGCATCACAGAATCCGGGTTTTTAGGAAAAATATTTTTACGGGGCGTTACAACTGGTGATTCAGTTATGACTTGCAGAGGTCGAGATTGAGGATGAATCGGGTAAAGGAATTTCTGGATACAGGTTGTATTACACTCTATGGATATATGGGAATCATAAAATAATTGAGTGGTTATCCATGAAGGATATAGTGTACATGGACTAGGAATCTGCTCGGTTCCTTAGGAGTGTGGGTTACTCCCTTGGGTGTTGGTATGCTAATGGGGCACAGGTCGTTCGGTTCGTTTGGTCGGTTTAATTTAGATTTGAGTAGATTGAATGACTCTCGAGAATGGTTTTAATGGATTCAAGATTTATTTGTAGTGATTTGGAATTTTCAAGATTTGTATATGGCTAGAAACTGAGAGTTACATTGGATGGTGTCAAGACTTGTGGCATTTTTATACCATTGTGGATTATGCATTTCAACATCAAGAAGGTGAAGGAAATAGTTTTATGTTCACATAAGGTCTCTTTAGAGTAGGTGTCGCGGTTGTGGTGCTTTGGGGTGCTTAAGAGGGAAGTCAGCAGCTTATGGGCCTTAGAGCGTTGTGGTTTTATACTAGGGTCTCTTGTGGGTTAAATTTTGGTTAAGGATCGTGGTGTTCCAGCAAGGAGAAGTATCAATTTGAAGGAAATTTGGAAGGGCCTTGGAGAAATAGGACAGCGTGATAGTATGTTGGATCAACACAATAATGAATATAATCGGTTCTTTGGGTACTTATGATATGGCTAGTCTCCACAGGTGTTTCGTGGAAATATTCTTGGGTTTTGGCGACCTGCGTGGCTGGGTTGAGTTAGAGAGATTCGATTTTGATAGCTTGGTTATGTGCAAATGGGTTTCGATGAGTTCTCAATGGTTTCTACCATGGTTCGAGGGGTATATTCCCTACTGGCATGAGGAGCATGTGGTGTATAGTGATTTTCTCCAGGATGAGATCAAATAGAAGGTTTCTAACTGGTCGGGTATGTATTCTGCTTGTGACTCAGTGTTGATTATGAGATTTTGGTACTCTTCACAGGATGGCGTGGTAGATGCGGTGTGTTGTGTGGGATTGAGATTTATATCTGCAAGGTCACGTGTCAGTTTGGAAGGGAAGGGCATAAATTCGTAGGCAGCATGAACGGTTTCAGGTGACTAGGTAAATGTTATTACTAATCGGTATCGCTTGATGAGACTATATATTTCAGAGGGGGCAATGTCTTTTGATTTACGGATACTTCACTAGTACTGCGGTACTCTCCTGGTTGATCGACTGTTGATATTCACATTTTGCTATGTGGCACGGAAGAACTTTAGAAGTATTCCTTGTGGGATGATCGTGTATGAGAGATGTGTTAGACATTCTAGCAGTGAAGTTGGGATCAGATATGGTGATTCGTGTGTTCTATGGATTTGGAGACTGGGAGTTCTCAAGAATAAATTATTTCATGGTTGTGGACTGTGAAGTTATGGCCGAAGCTAGCCAGATGATAGTATGTGTTATTATTCAGTCATTGTGGGTTTTCGGAGGGTTATTTATTTATTTATGGGTGCCCGGAGTTGATTTGGGGGTCCATTGGTAGGCCCAATTAGGATGCGTATTCTATACTGAGCCGGATTGGTTGGCTCCATACTGCTATTGTTGAGGGATGTTCCATTCGGTTGTTGTTGAGCTTATTCGTGTTCTGAAAGGATCTGTGAGTTACTCTTCTATGCTACGAGGAGTTGTGATTCGTTGGCTATAAGCACACCTGGTGCGGTTCTATTTGGGCTTTATAGCAGAATTTGAGCGAGATGAGTAATTGGGTATTGCATGGATGATAGCGTATGGGTTATGTTCTTTCGGGTTTTGTGTGGCATTGTGTCATCTTCTTCTCTGTGATTATGGTAATGCACTTTGAGTAATTGATGTCGGATTGCGCGTGGTTATTGATTTTGAGCATGGTGGTTGGGGTATTTCATATGGATCAGTGTTTGGATGGGGTCACGCATTGTAGTGGACTGATGTTGAGATATGATCCCTTGTGTTAGATTCATGTGTTTTGGTTCTACAGTGTGTGATAGGTTCTTAGCATTGCGCTGTGGTGGGACTTGTTGAGCTTGCGGGACAGTTCTCTCATATGAGCTATTTTTCCATGATTGAGTACATTTGGAATGATGCTTATTGATGCACGGATGTCACGGGTTGTGGCTTTAGATTGTATGGGTGTGTCATGTCACTAGAGTGGTCGTGTTGGATGATATGAGGTCATTGGACCTAGAATGGATACTATCGGAGTAGATTACAACACGGTTGGAAGGATAATATCAGAAGTCGGCTTAGAAATTTGCTGTAGTTCTTGTCGAAGGAGAGAGAGCTCCATAACTGGTGGATCTGATGAATGGTTACCAGTTTCTACGTATTTCTTTCATCATCGGTAGTGTATGAAGGTTTTAGAATGGAGTCTTGTTTGATATGAGGTTTATTACCGGCATTGGGTTGTTTTGAGCAGCTACTATGATTAGAAATAATTGCTACTAATAACTGTGTTATGCAATATATCATGCGATTGTATCTTGGGTTATGGTTGCACCTTGGTACAGCTTGTTCAGACCTATACAGTGCATAGGTTACGAGATTGAAATCTTATAAGAAATTCCGAATGTTGGAAATTGGTTCTAAGGCTTGTGGGCTAGGTTAAATTGAGAAGATTCAGTTATGTTGTGTTATCGGACCTGTATGGGATAGGGTGACGCGGGATCACCCCTGGGTATGTGCATGGTAAGGTTATACGACGATTTGATGGCTTTGAGCACAACTCTGGACATGTTCGAGGACGAACGCATGTTTAAGTGGGGGAGAATGTAACGATCCAACCGGTTATTTTAAGCATTTGCACTTCGCTCGGTACTTTATGGGCATGAGTAGCTCTGTATGATATATTATGACTTATGTAAATCTTTGATTTTGATTTTCAGGTTATTCGGAATCAAATTGGAAGATTGGATTTCATTGTTGAAGCTTTAAATTGGGAGAGTTGACCAAGTTTGACTTTTTGGTGAATTTGAACCCGAAACGGAGTTTTGATGGTTCCGGTAGGTCCATTGGGTAATTTTATACTTAGGAACGCGTCGGGATTATGATTTGGAGGTTCGTAGTGGAATTTGGCTTTAAATGGCGGAAGTTGGATTTTTGAAAATTTTGACTAGGAGTGGACTTTTTGATATCAGATTCGGATTGTGATTCCGGGAATTGGAATAGCTTCGTTTTGTCATTTTGGACTTGTGTGCAAAATTTGGGTTCATTCCGGGTTGATTTGCTATGTTTCGGCACGAGTTATTTAAGTTAAAATGTTCAAAGTTCATAGATTTCGATTTGAGGTGTGATTTGTCGTTTTGATGTTGTTATGTGTGTTTTGAGGCCTCGAGTAGGTCCGTATAAGGTTATGGAACTTGTTGGCATGTTCGGACGGGGTTTCGAGGGGCTGGGGCGAGTTTCGGATGAGGTTCAGATCATTTCATTATATATTTGGATTTTTGCTAAGCTGCTGGTTCTGGTGTGATCGCACCTGCGGCTAGTTTGCGCAGGTGCGATGGTCGCAGAAGCGACAGAGGAGTCGCAGAAGCGAGGTGTGAGCTACTGAGGAAGACCGCAGAATGAGAAGTAAGGGTGCATTTGCGCGTCCGCAGAAGCATAAGATTAGCCGCAGAAGCGGCGAGTGGTGCAGGAGCGGGAGTTGGTTGGTGCACCTGCGCGTGCGCAGAGGCAGAGAATGTTCGCAGGTGTGGAAGGGCCGGCCTCCATGGGCTTCGCAGAGGCGAGATTTTTATCCGCAGAACAGAGGTCGCAGATGCGACATTTTAACCGCATATGCGGAAATGCTGGGCAGAAACCATAAAATTGAGGCTTTGGTTCTTTTTTCATATTTTGAGATGTGGGACTCGGATTGAGGCAATATTTGGAGACATTTTTATCACAAGGATTGGGGTACATGTTCTCTACTCGGTTTTGGCTATATTTCATGAATCTACCTTCGTTTATGGTAATTGGATTGTGAATTTTAAAGAGGAAATTAGGGGTTTTGGCCTAAAGTTTCATAATATGAATTTTTGAGTTTTGAACATCGAATTGGAGTCGGATTTGAGTGAAACTAGTATGGTTGGACTCGTAATGGAAAGGCTTATCGGATTCTGTGAGTTTTGTTGGGTTACGAGGCGCGGGCTCGGGTGTGATTTTTGGCTGATTTTGGGTTTTAATTAAGGATTCGATCTTTATCATTTGGAATTGTTTCCTTGGGCTTTATTTGATGTATTTGAGTTGCTTTTGGCTAGTTTTGAGCCGTTCGAAGGTTGCTACGTGTGTGATGGCATCTTTGGAGCATCTCTTGGCTTGCTCAGTATTGGTATTGGCTTGTTCGAGGTAAGTTACTCTTCTAAACTTAGTGTTGAGGGTATGAAATCCCCAAATATGTGTTATGTGATTGGTATTGAGGTGACGCACATGCTAGGTGACAGGCGTGTGGGTGTGCACACTGTGAATTGGGACTCTGTTGTTTCCATGGCACTGTATAGTGGCCCTACTTCGTTGATGTCCGTGTTTTCACCATATGATAAAGTAATTGAGCGGTCAGTCATGCTAGATATCATGTTTAGGCTTTATGACGATACTGCTAGGACCCAAAGTGGTCGTTTCTTGCTGTCATTTCACTGATTCATTGATATTTTGTACTTAGTTATATTCAGGCATTCATATCATATCCCAGTCTCAGTTGTTATTTATTGATACATCATATCATTGTTGTCGGGCTAGTTTCATGACATTGTCAGCCCGTGAGTGAGACTGGAGAGACTGATGACTGAGTGAGGTCGGTGGCCTATTTGTGAGGATATTGATATTATAGCACGTGAGTTGTCCATGTGGATTATAGAGCCTAGGCTGTACGAGCCCCTCCGAAGTCTGCACACCCCCAGTGAGCGTAGTGGATTATATATATGTATATGGATCAGGTTGCACGCCATAACGAGCCTTATGGCTATATATATGTGGATCGGGATGCGTGCCGCAACAAGCCTTAGGGCTATATATATGTGGATCGGATTGCGCGCCGCAACGAGCCGTATATATACATATATGTGGATCGGGTTGCATGCCGCAACGGGCCTTATGGTCATATGTGGATAGGGCTGCACGCCGCAGCAGGTATTGAACAATGCCGAGTGATTGAGCGTGCTGAGCATTGAGGATAGTGAGAGGGAATGTGAGACAGTGAGATTGAGTACTCTGAGAGTGTGAGTACATGAGCTCATCATTGAGATGCATTGCATTTGNATGATAGCGTATGGGTTATGTTCTTTCGGGTTTTGTGTGGCATTGTGTCATCTTCTTCTCTGTGATTATGGTAATGCACTTTGAGTAATTGATGTCGGATTGCGCGTGGTTATTGATTTTGAGCATGGTGGTTGGGGTATTTCATATGGATCAGTGTTTGGATGGGGTCACGCATTGTAGTGGACTGATGTTGAGATATGATCCCTTGTGTTAGATTCATGTGTTTTGGTTCTACAGTGTGTGATAGGTTCTTAGCATTGCNTTGAGGGTATGAAATCCCCAAATATGTGTTATGTGATTGGTATTGAGGTGACGCACATGCTAGGTGACAGGCGTGTGGGTGTGCACACTGTGAATTGGGACTCTGTTGTTTCCATGGCACTGTATAGTGGCCCTACTTCGTTGATGTCCGTGTTTTCACCATATGATAAAGTAATTGAGCGGTCAGTCATGCTAGATATCATGTTTAGGCTTTATGACGATACTGCTAGGACCCAAAGTGGTCGTTTCTTGCTGTCATTTCACTGATTCATTGATATTTTGTACTTAGTTATATTCAGGCATTCATATCATATCCCAGTCTCAGTTGTTATTTATTGATACATCATATCATTGTTGTCGGGCTAGTTTCATGACATTGTCAGCCCGTGAGTGAGACTGGAGAGACTGATGACTGAGTGAGGTCGGTGGCCTATTTGTGAGGATATTGATATTATAGCACGTGAGTTGTCCATGTGGATTATAGAGCCTAGGCTGTACGAGCCCCTCCGAAGTCTGCACACCCCCAGTGAGCGTAGTGGATTATATATATGTATATGGATCAGGTTGCACGCCATAACGAGCCTTATGGCTATATATATGTGGATCGGGATGCGTGCCGCAACAAGCCTTAGGGCTATATATATGTGGATCGGATTGCGCGCCGCAACGAGCCGTATATATACATATATGTGGATCGGGTTGCATGCCGCAACGGGCCTTATGGTCATATGTGGATAGGGCTGCACGCCGCAGCAGGTATTGAACAATGCCGAGTGATTGAGCGTGCTGAGCATTGAGGATAGTGAGAGGGAATGTGAGACAGTGAGATTGAGTACTCTGAGAGTGTGAGTACATGAGCTCATCATTGAGATGCATTGCATTTGACATGCGTACTTGAGATACATGCATAGAGATGCATTTCCTTCTGCTACCCGATTTTGGTGACATTTATGATTTTACATGTATCTTGACATGTAGGCATAGAGACGTACTTTCCTCATGCTATCTGAAATTGAAACATCTTACTTATTATTGAAAGGATTTTTGGTAAAAATCACAGTTTTCAAACTTACTCATATTTTGGCATTTTCGGTAAAAGAATTGGGTTTTTTCTGAGATACTTGAAAAGAAATGCCTATTTTTCTGGAACTGTGACCGAACTGAGCATTTTATTTCTGAGATACCTCTTTTATTACTTGCACTATGTTGTTATGAACTGATGTGAAATATTGGTGTTGGACCCGACCTTTGTATTAGCTCGTCACTACTTTCAACCTAAGGTTAGGTTTGTTACTTACTGAGTACATGCGGTCGGTTGTACTCATACTACACTTCTGCACCTTACGTGCAGATGTTGGCTGCTGATGTTGCTGTGTTCGATGGGAGCTCGATTTGAAGATGCACCTGCATCCCGGTTGTAGCTGCCTCTTGTTCATGGTAGACTTAGATCTATAAAACTCTGTTAATGTATTTTTCAAATAGATGATGTATTTACTTCATTTAAACTTCGTAAACTCTATTCTTAGAAGCTCATGATTTGTACTACCAGTCCCTGGGAAATGTATAAGATTAAGATAATTTCTTTTCTTAATTGTCTTACTAAATATCGTTGGAATTGGATAGTTATTAATTGGCTTACCTAGCGGGTTGGGTTAGGTGCCATCATGACTAGTTGGATTTTGGGTTGTGACAGCTATGTGCCATGTGTGTGTGAGGTTTCGTGTATTCTGTGCATTGCATTTGATGTCTAGAACTTGCCCCGTGTGTTTACAACGCAAAAATAGTAGTTTTGTTCAGTCTTGGAAGTGATATAGGCGTTTCTTTGTTGAACAAGTTATATGCTCTTACCCACCTAATTGTTATGTATCTTAGTTAACCCCTTTGAGCCTATAATCTTGTTTCTTTGGCAACCACATTACAAGCCTTACCCAATTGTTTGAGTGGAACTAATGAAATAAGGAGAAATGTGCACTGTATTGAAAAAGTAAGAGCCACTTGAATTGAAAAAGAAAAAAAAAGTGTTTGATTGGGAAAACTATTCCATGATAGTGGTAAATCTTGATGTAATTGTGCTTAAAGAAGTTAGGAGTTAATGTAAATTAATGTGAAGGTGGAGTATTGGTTCGACCTAAGTGTGGGGTTTTAACAATGAGATGTATGTATTAAAGTGCTTAGGGAGGTATAGTCACTCTTATATCTAAATATATCCTACCTATCCCGTAACCTGCATTACAACCAGTTAAAGTACTACTTGATCCTTGACTGAATGAACTCAATTAGTAGAGTAGTACACTACGGGAAAGCCTATGG